>JAQIXG010001168.1:0-23913 GCA_034700105.1 Oconnorella tubifera | reverse complement strand
TATATCAATGGAAGAGATATAGACATATAACAAATAACTTGCAGTATAATTAAACACATCAAAAATAAAGTGTCTATGTTCCAATAAGAACCTTTCATGTATTTGCATTTACCGAAACTTCATCTTATGATGAATGAGCTTTGTAATTAGCTCATAAATTTGTTAAAAGTTATGAGCTAATGAGGTTAGGCTTACATTATGTTCAATTAAGTTATTTATGTTTCAGTTTCTCTTTTCTTCTGTTGCACTGTATTTATTTTGTAGTTCTGACTTTCTGCCCGTGTGAAGTATAAAAGTTTTATATAAACTAAATAATGCTAAACAAGAGATCTTGAATTTAATATTTGTAAAATAATAATTGGACTGATTTAAAATAATCAACTTAACTGCAACTGGGTTTGCATACTTCAGAGAAGTTGTGATAAATAATAAATGATTATCACAATTTAGAGGAAGAATTAGTATGAAAAGCAAAAGCGCTGTGTGAGAACCATTCTTTGATGACTTTAAGCCAGTTAGGCCAGCAAGGATAAATTCAATTATGCTAATCTAAGTCAACTGTCCTGGAAACGGATTGTAGGCAGCTTGGTTTTGTCTCACAAAACCAAGCTGGCCCTTAAAGAGCGTCTGAGTCAACCGCGGAGACGACGAAGTCAGGATAAGACTCCACTTACGTGGGAGCCATACTGATATGCGATCTCACTTTTTTTAAATATTTCATATAAAATTAGTAAAAGTTGCTAATTAAAGGTAACTTTTTTATCAAATGAGTTCAGAGCTCGTGTAGCTTAGAGAATAGAATTTACAAAATAAAAAGCCTCGTCAACTATTTGAAGTGTGATTAGTACAAAGTCATCAATCACTTTCTCAATTTAACGATCTAATTACAATATGAATGAGTTCAATAGAGGTCATTAAGGACCAGACGCTTAATTAACTCCAGTCTGCAGCTATAGAATATATAATGATAATAGCTATTATATATTCCATAGTTATGAAAACTTTGCAAGTTTTTATGGTTGACATAAAAATACAAAAGCACTTGGTTAATAATATTACCATAAACGCGTTAGTAGTCTATATCCTTCGGCTATATATTGTGTCTAGAAAACTAAGAGTCTAGTGTGTCGCTAACACATATAGCTCCAAACAAAACAAATTGAAAGAAGGAAGTTTTCAACAAGATTTTTGCAACCTGGCTAAAAGGTTGATAAAGTATATTTTCTCACTAAATTTCTGTAAAAAGTGTCCATAATATTTCTAAGATTCTATTTAAAAACTGTTCAATTAAAACACAACAGTCATTCAGTTGTAGATCAATAGTCTACAAACTTTTGGTCTACAACAGTGACCGACATTGGTCTAACAAAATACTTAACTTACCCAGGTTAAAAAAGCCACGGTAAAAAAAGCCACGGTTAAAAAAGCCACGGTAAAAAAAGCCACGGTAAAAAAGCCACAAAAGTGGTAAAAAAACCATAAAACTGAGGCAATAATTATAAGACATAATAATATTTGTTTTAATATTTGAGACAATAAAATTTGAGTAATATTTTATCTATTATTAAAATGGGGCAATTTAGTAAAAAAATTTAAAACTATTTAAAATAAATGAATATAATTGAGACATTTGATATTAAACGCTTCTTAATTATATCTCTAAGCTATAGTCAAATATATGCGTAAAGATATAATTGCAAATTAATGACAAAATTATTCAATTTACTGTTAATTGCACAAATCAAAGAGTAAATTAATGCTTAAGCAAGTGCATTTCAAAGATTTAAATTATGAAGACGCAGCAACTTGAAATTTAATATAAAATTTGTAAAAAAATTTGCCTGGCGTTTTTTCCGCTTCTGTGACTTTTTACCTGTTACCGAGGTCATTTACTACGACTTGATTATATTGTTAAAGTTAATGTATACTTGCCGTCTTTAAATTGTAATTTCTTCATTTACTCCAAATTAATATTACATTAACGATTACACGATTATCTCTTTCCCGCTTTTTCAGTCGGCAATTAAAAATATTTCCAATATTCGGAGATTATTATTTTCTTACATTTTTGGATGGAGGCAAATCTTGGGATCATAACAAATTATTTAATTAGTATTATTTAATTATGCCGAAGAGTAAACGTTTCTTTTGAATAAACATTAAACCACTGGATCTGTCTAATCTGTATATACAGGACTGATTAATAAGAGATCAAGATAGGTCTTTACTTGCTTTAAAACAACGTATTTTTACATCAAAAATACTCCAAACATATTCTACAGCATACTACAGAATATTTTTACTTTCATATTATGAAATGCAAACTGTGTTTATTCAGCAAAGGTAAAAACAAAAATGACTTCATTGACCAAGTGAATATCTCAAACTGACCAAGCAAAACTGATACCCAATACTTCTTATTATTATTATTTGATATTATATTTCTATATGGAAACAAAAGATCTCTAACAGCTGCATAAAAGACTGAGAAATGAAACTGCACTGCAATGAAATGTATAATAAATACAAAAACTTAAGACAGTTTGGAAAAAATAAAATTATAATCATTCAGTACATCTCTTGCAGTAGATATCAGACAGTATGAATTCCATATGAATAGCAAATAAAGTTTCAGTCCTTACATTCATTTTAAACATTATTTACTGCTAATTGCATTATAACAGAGGGATAGGCAAAATGTACACGCGGGCCGCACGCAGCTAGCCGACTGGTAAATTATAGTGGTCCCGATTTCTTCGAAAAAATAGCATTAGATGTGGTCCGCGGGTTATATATTGTGGCCCAAGACATCGTCAACATTTACTGGTTAAGAGTTAGTTAATATAGCAAATTATTGATAAAAACAATGAATCTTTAAGTTTATTAACTAAAAGTAGGTCATCATGTATTTTTTGCTAGGAAAATGAGAAATATATCAAATAATTTAAGTAATTTTTGATTAAGGAGTCAAGCCATCTGTAGTCAATAAAGTTTTTTATAAAAATCTGCCTACCCCTGAATCGATCCGTTTCATTTTCAGATATATGATAATATATGTTACAAATAAATATATTATCATATTTCTGTAAAAAGAGAAATTGAAATTTTTTTGGTTTTCCATTGTGAATTAATGAAAATTCATTTATTTATTCATTTATTTAATGTTATTTTTTAAATTCAAGTTTATAAAACTTACTAATTATTGAAAATCACCTTCATTATCGAAATTAACACTAATTGTCTGCAGATGTTAATTGCTGAATATCAGACTTTATTTTATACAATATACAATATAGTTACAACATTTAAAATATTATGCAGTACAAAAAGTATCAGCTAGCGAGAGAAAAATTCTAAAGACCTGGGATAATTAGTGCAGTAATTGGAGTAAATGACAAAGCCTTCAGTTTCTTTAACAAAACATTCGGCTATTTGAACTGGATCGCTTTCACACTTCTCCAAACAGCACAAAAATCGTCTACAAACAACATTAATTTCTTTATAACAACAAATATTTCTTACAAATTCAGAATGAAGAATAATAATACTTAAATATTTAGTTAATAGAATATATTCAGAGTATAATAGAAAATATGTAAATAGAAAACGATCATATTAACTAGCTCTAAAGTTAATAAAATATTTTACAATATATATTTAATCAGTAAAAAGTAATTACTATATTACAATTAATTAACATTAATTAATTAATGTCATTTATTTAATTAATTAATAATTGAACTAATTAATTTAGGGGTCGGTTTATCAAGGTCTCTTGTTATGGCCGTTTTGGCAGGGGCCGTTTTGACGCGGGTCGTTATGTTTTAGGCCGTTTTATAGAAAGCCGTTTTGTCGGGGACCTTTTGTCCAAGGCCGTTTTGACTAGCCAACATAAAAATGATATATTATTTCAAGTAGGCTTAGGTCTCCTTGAGGTTGAGCATATACAATCATTTGAGAAATGAGTTGAAATGGGTAAATGAGTTAATTATTCTGTGTCTCTCTCTGTGTGTGTGTGTGTGTGTGTGTGTGTGTGTGTGTGTGTGTGTGTGTGTGTGTGCGAGTCATGGGGTCAATGAATTCACTAAATCCATTTGCACACAAATATATACTTTTACAGAAAAACTTATAATGAAGTCTAATGAAATTAGTTTGACATATCGCCAATAGAACAAATAAATAATAGAGCAAAAAACCATTATTCAATCATTTTATACTTAATTTCTTAGTTTAGAAGCTATTAATAGCTAGCATAATCATTACCAGTAACATTACTACTATTGCTATATTATTATTCTAATCATCATAACCATCATGACCATAAGTAGCTTATTCTTAAATTCAGAATCACAGCATTCTGAATTATACTTCTGTTTAATTGGAAGCAACTTTTCAAGTCATATCAAAGCTTCAGTCAACTGCTTGTATTTGCAACATAAAACATAAAAACTAAATGAGCCTTAAAACAAAATCAAAGCAGAAAAACAGTTGCAGGATTAAATGATCGATAACGGCCAAATAGCTGCAGGAAACAATCTTCTCATATGTTCTAACAATTTTCTCAAGATATAAAGTTGAATGATTGTTACAGACCGTCATAAAAGATGTTGATAAATTGCATAAAACTTTGTTGTAGCTTCAAAGCTGTTTGGTAAAAGTTGCATAAAAGTTTGCAATGTTCAAAATAGCATTCAATGTTATGTGTGCTTGAAGAATAGTCCATTGTATGATAATGCTTATTGTAAAAGAAACCTGCAATTGAGTTATATACTGCAATTTAATTACAAAATTCACTTACTGATTAAAGTTGTAAATGGCATCAATATTTCCAAACAGGATTTCGATTTCTTCCTTTGTAATGTTCACATCTGGTGTATTCTTTATGTATATCATATAACCCTGAGAACATCAAAAAGTTCATTCACTGACTACTTTCAATTTTAAACAGACAAGACAAAAAGATATTACATTAAAGAAATACTTGAAACACTACAACATAAATCTCGTCTAACAACATATTTATTGCTGTGGCAAAATTGATCAATTATATGCTTCCTGTAAAAAGAGCAAGTATCATTTCTTTCAACAAAAAAAAAACTAAGATCCCATCCTGAATATTAATCTCCACTAATTTTGCCATAGACATTTAAATGATGCAATTTTAAGCCATCAAGATCAACCATCAAAAACATCTCAACGACTGCTCTTGCAGGACTTAACTTACAATAAAACGTTCATTAAAAATGTACAATTACTGTTTCTTATAATTTGAAAGTTGAAAAAAAAGCTGAAAAAAAATCCCAAAAATATCCATCCGCCCCCCCCTCCTATAAACAATTTCAGCCCATTTTCTATAAGCCCTCTTAAATTTATTCATTTCTTAAGTCTAAGAAGTTAGAAGTTAGAAGAAGTTCGATATAGGAGCAATCGACAAAGAAAGAAAGCTCATGAGTTGGCGGCTAACTTGTACAGTTTGAGTTTTCAATGTTTATAAACTTTGGCAAGATTGTTTGATAAGAAATAATGATTACAAGACTGTCGCCATGCAAGCAATCTGCAAGTCTAAATGTGTAAAACTTTGACCTCAGTATCTCGACTCTATGCTATGAGCAAGTGTTTAGTTCCGCCTCCACTTTGTATACAAGTATTAGGTTTCTGTTTATGTTTAGTTACAGTAGCACAGCGTGTAAAGCACATAAGGTCAGTTATAATAAGGAATGAATCTGATTGAAATAGCCTCAGTTTGATGTCTAGTTGTAGACAAGAGGTCCAGTAATAAATTAAGCTGTCAGAACTTATCATCAACTCTAGGTAGCAGATGTTGAATCAATTAGAGAGAAGGATTATTATGACAGTTGAGCAGCAAACTTTATTTATGATAGAAAAGGGATGAAAGGAAAGAAGAAATGAAATTAAATTGAATTAATAGGAGATCAAAAATATAATACAGAATCCAATGAAGTGTAAGATAATTAGTGATGATTTGGCTAAATAAAAGAACCCAAGCAGTTGAATAAGAGCAATAGAATAGAAGTCGAGACTATGAGAAAGAAAGTGGACATTTATTCTAAATTATCAACAAAAAATCAATATTATTCAATTATCAGAGTGATTACACATAGTGTAAATAAAAAATCAGTAAAAATGCATTTATATATGTAAATCAGTCTCTACTGCAAACCTACCAGTATAACATCTTTGAGATCATTAACATAAGCTTTCTCAGTTTGAATAATCTCCCGGACAACTCTGTCCACATACTTCGACTCCTTCAGAGTTTCTTGACTTCCATCGAAAGTCAAACAAACATTGTTCTCATCTTCCTGGGAAAAAATCTGATCACAGCTACAAACACATCCAGCATCATCACAGTTGATCGTACTTTTTACAAGTTGACAATCCTTGCCATTCATCTCACTGCAGCTTCTCTGATCGCAATATTCATCAACTGTTGACAGTGTGTCTGATCCAGCAACATCTTCATTCGACCCTCCGCCACTGCTGGCCAGTGACGTCATGTAAGCGCATTTCTTACGCTGATGACGCGATAGAGATGACGTTGACGATGACGTAGATGATGACGTTGAAGTGATGCTCAGTGGTCTCTTTTTATCATCAACGTCGGCAATATTTGGCTGTTTATTAAACGAATTAGAGTCCAGTGCTCTACAGTTTAGTAAAGGGAAATTTTGAAGTGATGTCATAACTGTTGATCTATCATCAAGATGGTTTGTAACGTTTTGAAAACATTTACCCTTCGATTGATGCAAATTCTCGATTGAATCACTTGTATCGACTAGTTTTGTGTGATTATCATCTATGTTCGAAACACTGCCAACAAAATGATCGTCATAATTGTCAGACAGGCTGCTAACGTCACGTGATTTAATGTTTAAGTCACATGACTGAGAATGTTCACTTATTCCTGTAACGGTCTTGTCTTTGCTGACGTCATCATAAACAGCTAAAAGTCCATTTGATAAACTCATTGATGATCCTGTTCAAATAATAAATAAACTAATAAATAATAATTCAACAATGTCGGTACAAAATTTAATATTCATTATCATGATATGCATATATAGCTGAATACCATTGATATATCGATTCAGGTGTGCTAAGAAAATAAGTCGATGAATTTGATAATTCATAATCCAGAATAATGGGTCTTCATATATTTTAAAATTCTAAAATTATTATTTACACAATATATTATATATTCTCTTGTTGCATGTTTAACTTAAGAAATTAATTTATTCAAAATTAACTTAATCTTCAATTAAAGAATTGTTAAGAATAATATTAAGATAATGTGCTGACACACCGATATAGATTAATTACTAACATTTATATATTTTCAAAAAACGGCTTATAAAAAAGACCTACTATGCGAATACTAATGTTATTACAGTAATACGAACTACACATGCAATATTGCAGCTTTCCCGCGGATTATGAGCACAAAACTAAGTATGGTAAGTAGTGACACAACGCCCAGTAGCTGCAGCTGTAAAAGTTATATTTACTGTGTAATTAATAGCATTGCGCACAGAGTATGGAGAACAGTTTGTTGGATTTGGATAAATGCCCAATTAAGCAACATTGACGAGATAATATAAAACAACACTGAATGTTGATAGATAATGTAGGAGGGCGCCAGCTACGGCTTGTAGATTTACTTACATAAGCGGAGAACATAGCGAAGGCGACAAGTGACTTATCTGAGAAAATATAATTGACACTCTAGTGAGAGAATATAGCAGCAGAAGTACCAGTAGTTGTAAAACATACTAGTAAGCATTCTATTATTGACCGATTTATGTCATGACAGAATAAGATGAACAAATAATAGTAAGCTTATTGTACTAAAAGATATTTTTCGAAAATAAATTTGGAAACTATAATTTTTGATCCTATTTAAGCCAATTTTAATTAAGTTTTACTTAACTAAAACTTTTCACAACGACATATATGTTTATAAAATTGTAAATAAACCTAAATTTTGGCTCGCTCGTAATTCATATTAGTGTATAATTCAATTGATATATATTTAGCCTACATTGTTGTTATATTTAGCTAACATTTATATTGATAAGTCTTGACGTGCTAGTTTTACTCTCTGGCTTAGAAAGAGAAGAGAAACATTGTAGTCTTGGTAGAATCCAAATGCTCGGCAAAATACATTTTCTCTGAAGGCATGCCCTTACACAATAATGAGAAATAAATCAAATTGGCTACAATGCAATTATTCAGCTATTGATCAGATAACAACATGGCCGCCAGCTCAGACAGTTTTAAGTTTCTATTGAAAAAGTGAAGTGATCATTGACCTTTAAAGGTCACAGTTACCGACATGCGCTATAGACTCTATTGAACAGTTTCTATCAAAAAGAAAGTCTATAGATCCTATGCTATCATAGTAATCAGTCGACGCTCATAAGAATCATGTGTATGCAGTATTATAATAGTTGAACTTACCAAGCCATACTTGAACAAAACTTAAAAGATACACTTAGTTACAGTTTTAATATTAAAACTAGCTGCAGCCTTGTGGTTAGGCAAAAACTTTATAGCCAAGTGACTACATTTATGATAAAAATAAGTAAAAAATTACGAAAATTTATTACAAATTAAATAAAAAAAACTCCATCCTCCTTAACATCTCACTGTAAAAGTTATTTTTAAATATATCTTGGCTATGCAGTTAATGTAGTAAGCTTAAATGATTAAAAACAAAGTTTTTTATTAAGAACAAAGTTTTACATTTAAAATAGTTAGTTTTAAATCTCGTATTAATTGTTCTAGGTTCTACTTGGCCCACTTTGAAATCCAAAATAATAAACGCGAAATAAATATTTTTTATTAATACAAACAACTATTTAATGAGTTCTAGGACAAAATGGAGCGGAACAAAATGTCGCGGACAAAATGTCGTGGACAAAATGTCGTGGCCTAACCTAATCCTAACCCTTAACCCTAACCCCCATATTTAAAAAACTTGCAGCGACATTTTGTCCATACCATTTTGTCAACGACATTTTGTAATGGCATAAAATACATTCGGCGATGCTTATATATACAAAAAAAATTAATTTCAGATATATCGAAATGACTGTTAATTTGCAATGGGAAACTGAGTAACCATAAATAACCCCGCCCCCCCCACCGTTCAAGTAAACGCATTCCATAATCACCCAGTCGACAACTCCAGCTCAATCAATAACGCTTTAAGAAAACGAAAGAAATTATATGTTTAAATTGTCTAATTTCATTACGTTTAAAATTGTCCATTTCTTAATTTAATTATATTAACTATATTTACCAACTATGTAAGTTATATTTTCTGTTCTCAGCAAATGTAAATTCAAAATCGTATGCAAATAAATATTTAGAATAAGGATATTAATATATTTGAGACGTTTAATCCTCTTGCAACAATCTTGTGTGTGTCGCTAATTTGCCAATTTTAGTGTACAACATTAGGCCTACGTCTACACACATTTTCTTTACCGACATTTGGTATCCTAACCCTAATTATAGTTCTATCTCTAGCCATAAATCTAACCATAGCCCAACCATAAACTTGATCCTAAACCTAAATCTACACTAATAACTCTAACAATTATGTTGCAATAGACCAAATGTTGGTAGACGTAGTGTTGGAGACCAAAATTCTAAACTATAGTTAAACTCAACCAAAGAAACTAAAACTCGATTATTCTTCCTGTGAAATATTCTCTTTAATTTATAAAAAAACAGTATATAAATATAGTGGAGGAGAATCGTCCGGAGAGGAGAATTTAACTCTTAAAAACGGGGAGTTGACCTGGGGGAACTGCCCGGGGGAGAAATATCATACACGATCGATATGTCAAGTTGGTTTAGACTCAGTAAATATACAACCGCAATGAAATTATACCGTTAACGGTACAACATCAATTGGAATGCTGCAATAGATAATTATAACATGAAAATATTACAAAATTACGCCCATTGTTAGGTGAACCGCTTTCTCAACGTGGTATCAAAGTCTCTCGGTAAAACAGCTCGCTCATTTAATGCTTTTATAGATACTATTTCATTTATTTCATAGCGTTATAAAATGGCACTCTTTGAGCATTTTTTATATTGTTATTACAGTGACAAATCTTTTTTTAATGTTTTAATCATCGTATAGTATTTCTATTCGCTTTATTTATTGAATACAGGTTTTCGACAGTAAAAATTAGAGGCTTGGCGCATCTCACTGATTCGATTCTTTAAGGTTAATTGAAACAGTCTTATAAAGACAGGAATCTACTGCCCAGTGCACAACTGTTCAAAGTCCGCATATCTTAACTCTGTCAGTAGCCTTAGGTAACCTGGACATTGTTAAAGACAAACAGATGTAACCTCAACGTGTAAACTTATATAAGCAATGTTTTTTCATTACAGCATTGAAATTCTGTAAAAGTATTATATATTGATGGAATGTTACAAACATGATTATGAAATCCCATCATCTAAAGGAGAAGAGTAACTTTTGAATCCCTTTCAAAGCAAGAATTTCTAAATATATAAAGACATGAAATCTGGGACATTCTTATGATAAGATTTTAAGTGTTATCTTAAAATCGTATCATAACGAGAATCAATTTACTATTATGAAAATATGAAACTAAATGTTTTAGTTCGCGTCTAATATTTTGTTACAAGTGTTTTAATAATAACAGGATCTACAGTGCATTATTATGCATAGACAAACTATTAAATAGGCTTTCTATTAAACACTAATAAGTTATAAGCCTATGCCTATTAAATACATATAGGCCGAATACGACAGTTTTCTGGTATGGAATACTTGACGTATTCATTTTTATTTATTATGTATATTGACAATTTGTAAATTTATAAAAAGTTTTTGAAAACGACTTTGTAAAATAGATGGAGGTCCACTTTACTGACAAAGTGAACTGCAAACTATTTCTTCAGGGATTTATATTTTTCAAATAATATGTCCATTTTAAATTGAAGTAATTTATTTATTATGACATTGTAATATTTCATCAACTCAGTTACTGCAGGTTATTTCATTAAATTTACTTTCATAACTATTCTTTGTCTGCCAATATAAAAGTATGATTTTTCTGGACAATAATGCTCAACTTAAGCATTAAAAGGCCTACTTTAATTAGTATATATGATTTTATTTCTGACTTTTTATATCATTTCAATATGATTTTATAAATATTTAAATATGATTTAAAGTTGTGATTTCTAGTTTCAAAAGAAAAAGATGTATTACAAATGATTGCATTCTTAACGCCCCCCTCTGAGACTAAAATAAATCTCTAACACAATCTATAGATCGACCACATCAGGAAATTAAGACCAGCTGTCTGTAAGATAACTTGTTTCATTGAAACATTATTACACCATTAAGTATTCCTGAGTGTCCAGCAAGAATGAAAACTGGACGCTGGGGAAACATAAACATGTCGACCACAAATTAAGATCTGGACAGAGCTAACTTTTATGTCCTAGGGTTATGAGTGGAACGGATGTAGGGTGAATTCTGTTTACAATAACAGAATATAGAAAGACTGCTCATATGTCAAATCTGTTTCCGAAGCTACCCATTTGACTTAATTAAAATACAGAATCTATCTGCAAGAAATCTTTGCAAGAAAGCGCAATATATTATTTTCAAAATGTATTGATTTACTTACAGGTGTGTTCTTTAATTTTAACTTTTAAGCAAACATATTTTACTCTTTTTTTCATAAAGGTTTTTCTACTTTTTGAGCGAAGGTCAGTATTTATTTAATTTGTTCATACTTACACAATAATCATTATTGATTTGCTAGTAATCAATCTGATAGGCTTATGCTGTACATTGACTTGTTTACTGTACTTTCTATGTCTTCTTAAACATCATTATCGCTGCAGGCCCATATTATAAAGACTGGTTGGTAGTATTGTGTAATGATTAATGTTCATAATGACCATTTCAGTATAATATACCCTGTGATCAGACCAAACAACTCGTGTTGGCAAGTCGTTAGTATTAGCAACAATCGCCGTCAAATTAACGTTTATACCAGCAGACTTCAGAGCCACATCTGGCAATGTTAAGAAACAAGTCGACAATGTTGTAACGTGTTAACTCTTGTAACAGTCAAGCGTGATATAAATTTAACGCCCATTCAACTATTGGAAAAAGCCATCACTGAGAGTACAGTATCTAGAACAAAATAAAATGCGACTCAACGAATCATTTATTATGACTGGCGGTAAATAAATGCGGTCTCCGAAGATATGACTTATTGTAAAAGAAATAAGTTTACAAAAAGACTTTTGGATGATTACAAAAATATAAAAATTGAAGAAAAGAGAGTGAAAGATTGTTTTATGAGAGACTGTAAGATTAGAATCAATTTTTTCGACAAGCCTTTTGCATTCAAAAAGCTTGTAAGTTTTGTATTGAAAAAAGTGGTAACGGAAAAAGTATGCAAATTCCATATCCCGAATTATTACTGTTGTTGTAATATCCTTAATGCTAATCTTACATCAAATACTGCAGCAATATTCATCTAATCCGAACTCCAACAGATAAATCGTAATTTCATAGCAAACGCATACTCTAATTATATAATTTATTTCTATGAGCTTGAGCTTCATTAGAAATATGTCAAACCTTAGGTCAGCATGTAGGCCTTGTAAGAAAGTTTATTTTTTAAATAAGATAGGCCTAAAATTCCTCGAGGGAAATATACTGGATTTTTTATTTTCAGTTTTTTATTTTTGGACAGGCTAAATTTGGAAACTGCGCAAATTCAATTAGAGAATGGCAATTGATATACATCCGGGAGATAGAAAACTTTCCATGAAATATAAATTATTGCATTTGTGGCCGATATACACGTTATTTTGCGGATACAGACAGTTTTACAGAAATTATCAAACAATATACCTTATTTGGCAGCATATATCCCTGTGTTTTTACATGTATTGAATCAAACAGATACTTCAAGAATCTATTGTATAAACATGTTTAAAACATTTAGGGAAGAATCGTTCCCTTGGTCCCCTACCTAAATGTATAATTGCAGCTATAAGTCTCTCACAACTAATTGGCGACACCCGCTAAAGATCAACGCTACATTTATAATACGAATTCGTTGAATGATGCACTTCATTGAAACGTCTTCAATTCATACGATCTTCAATTATGAGCACTGCATGATCTTGTATACAGTAGTCTTGTGAGGCGTCTTGCACTGTTTACTGAATGAGGTCAGAAAGTTTTGCGACCATAACAGTCAATATTAGTACAATGTTTATATTATCAAGAATTGAGAACAAGTAACCATTCAGAATAACTACTTGTCACTAGGCTCACAATTAGTTAGTTCGACCCGTTTTATAAAACTAACTTTTAATCAGTGGACAGGCCCAGCCAGTGTCACTCCATACAAACAGATGTTTCTGTCTAAATTTTATATTGTATTGGGAGTGATAAAATGAGTTAGATTCTTATCAACAATAATATAATTGAAAACTTCCAAAGTTTAATTTAGAATTAAAAATATTCTAGTTACATACCAGCATTAGAAATTTTGAAGATATTGTCAATTGTCATTGTTATTGTCAATCTTAAACAATTATAACATTTTGAAGTTTATTATATCGATCAGTTTATATGATAAGCCGCTTGGGCCGAACTGATTCTAAATTTATTGCCCATTTTAACAATGCCTTGTATGAATATTATGGGCGACTGTTTTGACACACTGATATCAAGTGAGTGTCAATACCAAGTACTATTGCCAATTCGAAACTTTGAAAAGGCTACGATTATAATTTATGAGATTTGAGAAAATATACTTGTATAAATATTCACTGGTATACGCAGAACACTTGTGTGAACGCTCCCTCCTCGACTAACGAACCTTATTACACTGTTATTGTCTAATTGATTTTGCGCAACCTCTAAACATAGAACATCTATATCTATGTTTAGGTGCTTCATTTCAGTTTGTTTTAAAAAGGGAAATCAAAAGTTAAACTGCTAGTTAATGTTTTCATATCGGCTATTACCATTCATCATTCTTAAAAAGTTATGAGATTCAATTCTTTTCACCACAACAATTTTTATTAAATGAACGTTTTATGTAGGGTAATTCAATATTTTTTTTAATTATTATTGATTTAAAGAAAATGCACTGACATACATATACACTGACATATACATATATCATGATATAACACGCACCGATATAAACAATCTAATTTTCAAATTCAGGGGGGGGTCAAATGTCAAGTAACTTTCGCTAGGACCCAGAGATTCTTGTCATGCACTGTGCATGGTTGCAATAAATAATACTTTGTCAACTTTGTATACACGGCATGAAGCTACACGCAGTCAGATAGGTTAAGAACACACATAGAGATTCCTTTCAGATGAAACACCTGGCTATATACGGCGATGTTTATTATATTATGATCCTCAATATTTAATATTATATGATTTGTTACATATTGCAATATTTTCAACAAAAAAAACGTTATTGGTTCATCTCATTATATATTCCAAAGATCAATTTTCTGGTTAATAAATGATCTGGTTAATTTTTGTCAAAAATCATATTTATATATTTCTAAAGTATCGGAGCAGACAAAATTGTAGATTATTCCGTTTCGAATTCGCTATAACAGTCTAAACTATTATTATGGTATACAAAACAAACTATAATTTTAAAAGTACATATTTCATTTCAAAAACTCTTCTTACAAATGAATCACAAATGAAATGGACATAGCAAGATTACGAAGATAACATTAACGTTTGAGCCAAGTAACAGCCTCCAGTATCTTCAGTACGAACTGACTTAAGTTACTTTATAGTATAACTCACAATAATCCGCAGTACAGTAATATTAAAATAAAAATATAGAATGTCAATCAAATTTTAAGCAATATTTATATTAAACTCTATCATAAATTTTGAAACGTTCTCAAGTAAAGTTAATGAAGGTTAATGAACAAAAAACAAGCCCAGCAAAACACTTTAATATCTTAAATTTATTATATGATGATATATTGCTATATAATTCTATATTTCACATCCAGTGCTATCTCTGATGATAACAAAACCAACGATGCTAGCTGTAGACTATATTATTACATTATCAATTTATGCTTTTCCATAACTAACTAATTAAATAGACATTTAATTACGACTATTTTGAAATAAACTTACCAAAAAATTCCTTCCATCCCATATCAGTGCAAGGCTCAGACAGTATTGAATCTGTAATGTTGTCCTTTAAATTTTCCATTGTAATCGCAATTTCGCTTATAGAATTAAAAAAATATATATTTGTAATCAAATGAATTCATATAATCTAATTTTAATTAACGTCTGAAAAATACAGATCTAAGCAATTAATAATGAAAGCAAAAAATAAAATTGTGCATATTGTAATCTATATGATGCAGCTTACAACTTACTGAAAGTCACACATCCTTGTCATACGATCGCTCTAGATAATTTTTGCTTATCTAACTATTGAAGGAGCTTACCGAAAGTAATGGTTATTAAATCAAATATACGATCATTAATTTTTTATACTATATGTGAAGAATTCTGATATAATGGGAAAATGTATACCGGTACTGTCAACATGATGTTATTGGTAACACGATACTTATTACGTTTAAATATTTTAACAATTATCACATCAGTTTCAATGAAAATCTCTTAATCTGGTAATTATTATTATGCTTGATGACTGCTGCTGATTACTGCCTCGTATCTCTCCCGTACATAGGTGTGAACCTAACTTATCCAAATTATCCAAGATTAGCTTACAGCATAATAAGCATAATAATTTCTTTAAAGACAAATATATTACTAAATATATTACAAATATATTACTAACTTTGCAAGTAAAGTCTACGCTGCTTATCTCATTTTTATCAACCATCTTAATTTTAAGTTGAATTGACAGCAATGCAAACAGCATTTGTTACGAAATTTAACGTTTATTATATATACGCGTGCATTTTTAATACAAAAAACTCTAGAAAGCCTGTATTTCTCTTACAAAGATAAAGCAATAATCAGTTAAGCCTGTTGACACACTGTCGACACACAGACACTTTTCACTGCAGACATTCGCAGGTAACTTGCGCGATCTTAACAGGTTATAAATATTCTATGTAACACTAATAGGAGCGAGCGTTTTAGCCTATCATGTATACGGCCAAACTTATAACAGGCCTGATATGACGCGCGCTCTAATACACGCCTACCTCAACTAGTAAAGTGCTCATGTAGGCCTATAGTAAGCCTGAATATGGTTATATCATTACGTCATTTGGTCCTGGCTAGAAACTGAGCACATCCCTACCATCTTCTAACTAGATCAGGAGCACAATGGGATTGTCTTCACACAATTGTCAACAGCGAATAGTGGCCAAACTTGTACTTCGCTCGGGTCGCGTTGAATTAATATATAATTTACGGACAAAAATTAAGCTTATCCTAATTAGATGTATAAATAGATGTATAAATAGATGTATTCTATTCTTTTAATTAAATATTCAGTGTCATCGTCATTTAATTACTAGTTTTTGTTACTTATTATAAAGAAAAAATAATTTTGAGAGTAACAACAATTTTAGACAAATATTTTGGTGTGACCCCCAATTTTATTGCGTCATCCGGTGCGACCCTTTCCCTTCCCCATCCACCCCGTTAATGAAGCCACTGAACACAAATCGACACGATTATTACAGTAGTCGTATCATTTCTTATCTCCATGCAAAATCGTGCACACTCGCTTCGTCGACCTTGATTTGTAGATTTTTGAAACTTAATAAAAGTTAGTTACGGCTACATTAAATAATTTTAATCTATATTAGAGAAAAACTTTATTATGCGCAAAACAACAGTCGATCAATTCGAGAAATTTCCACAGGTTCGAGGCGAATCTTACGATTGCTTATTTTATTAAACTTCCCACGAGTCTCAGTTTTCTGCCGAAGGCTTTGAACGATAAAAGTTAACTTTACCGAGAGACTTTCAAACGAGACAAAGGTTCATAGATTTGTTTTGATCGGCACACGACGATAGACCGCGTGTTCATTTACATTTCTATGACACTAGTAAATCTTGGTTACGTGCCAGGTCGTGTTATACTTTACAATTTCATAACAAAGACGACTGTGTTCAATTTTTTCAATGCTTCTAATGAGTCAATGGTCATTTGTATGGGATTTAAATTTCTATTTCACATACTGTATATTTATAGTCGTGTTTGTTAATGTTGTTGATGATGAAAACTACAGTATCGAACAGTAATTTGCCGCAAAAGGTTGATTAATAATTCAGTGATTTATTAACAAATAATCGGTCGCCTAATATGTAATTAAACATTAACAGAGCCAGAGGTTTTGGGATCGATTCTTGAGAGTTTTGATATTCTGCAGTCGTAAGCAAACGTTGCGCATGTGTCAAAATGATACTTTTTCTGAAGCGTAGCATTGTCACATGTTATGTTATATGTTCATCGTTGTTAAATTATATAATTTCAGAACTGACCAAATTTAATAACAGCAAAGCTAAAAACATCTAAAAATGTAAAGAAATTGATAATATTAAAAAATTGAAATGAAATTATCTTTGAAATGTGTCCATTTTGTAATCCAAATTTCAGAGATTTATTTTGCTTTGATGCAAATTAATTCCAGTAAAACGATGATTTCTACGCAATTCGAAGCTGACGAGAGACACAACAGCGACGAGAACAATGACAGTAGATGGAGAGAAGTCAAGAACTAGACATAGAAGCGTCAGTACGACCGCCATATTGAAATATAAAAGCACTGTAGAGAAGAAAATGTTGTAATGATTCTCTGACGTTACGATAATCTGATCAAACGATTTTTTTATTTTTCTGTCTGACGTTAAACCATTAAGTTCATCACATATCCGCACTTTCTTTACTCGGCTTGTACTGGCAGTGGTAAACATTGGATCGATACTTTTTAGTTCAGTTTTTGCAGCATTGTCAGTGTCTGACTGAGAACGAGCTAAGCGCATGAGACCCAAGCGACGTTTTGTAAGACAAGATTTATGAACTTGAGATCCAACGCCTCCGTCACTAGTGCTGTCGTCTAAAACTTCGTTGCTGTACTCGAGCGAATTATCACAACATATATCTAGCCACTCCCCGTACGCGCCCACCTTTAACTGAGACTGATCTGACATAGAGAGTTCGCCAGAATTGACTTCTTCCAGTAAACTGATGTCTACGTCATGTTCTGAAGCTATTGATCCTCTAGCATTGGAGTCCAGTGACTCATCCCAGTCAAGGTCACATTCAGAACTGTTTGTTGCAGCGTCCTCATGTAATTGGGATACACTGACTGTTGAATGTATTGCAATGACAGAAAGTAAATTATTCGTTCTCTCTAACAGTGCTGCCTTCAAGAAATTATTTTCATGTTTCTCAGAACGTTCGCTAATGTTCAGCTTAGTTTTATTCAGAAAAATATTTTCTTCGTCTTGGCTGACATTTTGCAAATCTTTAACTGGAAATAATTTTGCTTGATTTACCCGTTTAATTTCATTACAGAGTGTATTATTATATGTTTTGCTCGGTTCTTTTGTTTTCAATGGTATCTTTGATATCGTTGATTCATGTCTTTCTGAAAGTATTTCATGTGTTTTCTTTGCAACAACTTGTTTGAACCGTATCCAGTTATGAGAAACATTTAAATCTTTGCTGTTAGATGTATCTTTAACATTTATTTCGCCACTGACATTTTCTAGTGTCTGTTGCAAAGGTTTGACGTTGTCAAACAATGATATTTCGCCAATAGCTTGTTTGGACATTAGCACTGACTGAGATTGAGTGATAGGCATTTGATCTCCGTCAAAAACAGTATCTGATGTCATTTTTCTTGTCATTTCTTTCTTCATGCGTTCTAGCATCAGTAGAAACTTAAGAGGAGCAAGTTCTGCAAAATTTGGATCTGAATCTTGAAGTATTTCCTCAGTGATTCGCTCATAGACCGCCGAGTTGTCCATCTTATCAGTTTTAATATTACATATTTCTAGCTCTTTAATATTGTCTTTTTCGCAGCACTCGGATCTCACTAATTTGTCGTTTGGCACAATGTAGTGATTGGCATCTACTGGTTTCAAGTATTTGGAGCATTCTAGCTCTGCATCGAGTGAAATCTCTTTTATAATCTGTTTCAGCTGAGTAGGCTTATTGTGAGAAAGAAATGTGAAATTATCTAACTTTTTATTTTGCTTAGATTCTTCGGTTCTTCTTTCTGGTATTGCCGCTGAAGAGACTTGACGTACAGTAAATTTCAAACTATCTTGCTTATTCTCACTTGCGTATCTCTGACTTGTTGATTTGCTGATATCTTTAAACAAACCCGATACATTATCTCGATCACGTTCAATGTAGTCTAACTTTTCTCTCTGACTAATGTCATCATACATTTCACACTCTTGCTTCATTGTTAAGCGAGACGTAGATTCAGTATTTTTAGAATCTAGCCTTGGGCGCCATACTTCGTCATGGTTATTCAAATGTGAATCTGATAAAAGAATGGAGACGCTTTCGCTTGCATTCGATTTGTTACAATTAATTTCTTCTCTTAATTCCATTTGGTAAAGTCATAAAATGTTTCGGAATTAAGCTCCTTTAGCAATTTCGTATTTTATTGATGTTTTATTGATGTTTTTATTGATGTATTTTATAAATGTTTAACATCGATGATTTATAAAACCTTATTAGACAACAGCAGTAATAACTTTGTCCTAGCTTTAAAGTTAACTACCGTAATCATTACGGTAGTTGTACATAATAATTCAAAAATATAAGAAAATGTAGTTCAAATTTTTTTAAATCAATTTAAGAATTATCATTGCAAACAATGCATAGCCATAGCGGTATCCATCAATAAGGTGCGCACAAAGGGCGAGACGACCATCAAAAGAGCGCCTAATAAGAGCGAGCGAAAAATAAAGGCAACACTCAAAAGGGCGAGTATAATTTTAAGTGAACTTGACAATTAAAAGTGACAGCGTAATCCATTGACAGTAATTAGATGAAAGTAATTATAGCGTCAGAAGTTGTAGCAGGCAATTGTTGCATCAATTCTGCAGAACTTGGAACTTGTTTATTTCTATCTGTGACGTAACCAGGATTTTACAAATCAGCAGAGGAGGGGTTTTCCCAAAAATGAAGTAATGATCTTTTTGAGGTAATTTTTGTATCACCACATGCATGTAGGCCTATATCTACATTTTTTACTAATTCGTCACAAGAAGTGGGGGGGGGGGAGTCGCCCTTATTAGTCGGTCGCCTTTATTCGGCGCGTCTCTTTAATGGTATACCCCCTATGCACGTGTCCTAATGACGGTAAACCGCTATAGCTTCGTTGGAAATAATATGCAATGACTGACTATAGACAGTGTAGAGTCACGATAGTACACTCTCTGTGAACTGAATTGTTTATTTCATCCACGCTTGTTTCCTTCAGAACCGGTTTGTGCTTTTAACCGAGCTTGCTTTGTGATATTCATTTCCAAGAAAAATGTTACACGATAGATTATTACAGTGTGTATCAAGATTCAATTGTGGACTCGTCATTTAAATTCAACACATTTCGTAAAGACTTGTCTTCCCTGATTTGGGTTGGGATGAGTCAGATTGGATTCGAAAATTTAAAGAATTTGGCAGATTGAGATGAATGAAGGTAAAAATATATTTTAAAATATACACACCCGAATGTCGATCCAAAAATATTTTGTATCGTTTGATGCGACGGAAGGAGTTTGGTTGGGCCAATCTATCGACCCAAAAGAATGTTTTGGGTCGATGTGGGTCAAAGACCAGTCAGTGGATTGGGTCAGGTTGCTAATCGATTTCGATTACCGGGTGGTTTCGCTTATGTCTGGGTTGGGCTGGCTTGTAACTTACGGACAGTTCCGTGGTGTACGCATTAAAATAGTTGAATACATAAAGAGCTAGACACAAACACACAATACGTATATTATTATTTAGATTGAATAGCCAATGGACTAAATAATTCTTATAAGTTGATTGGTTATTACCTCAATTCAGAAATACAGTAGCCTATTAACTACAGTAATAGAAGAAATATAATCTAGATATATCATTATCAATAATATAACATAATATAGATCCAACTACATAGCCTATAATAATTATTAGACGTATGCGTATGTTTTAGCAACAAAGTTATTGTTTGTATAAAACGTCATCGAAATAAGAGATATATGTAACTTTATTAGTGTATACTGTATACATCAAAGAACCCTTTAACGTCCATTTCAAATTCCAGAAACGATGCTGATAATAATTTCTTTACTAATACAGTATATCCTAAAATGAAGTGGCGGTTTTCTCCCGCACGAGGCCCTATGTAGGCAAGGCTTAGCAAGCATGTGAAAATGAGAGCTATAGGCCCTTTTCTTATAAGTTAAAGTTTTGTATCAGCTTATATTCCTGTAGCAGTGGTGTAGCAAGGATGGTTGGTTGTGGGGGTTAATCCCCCCCCCCATTGGAGGTCAGAACGATTATTTGTCACATGAATGATGTGAGCTTAGTATTCAGACCCACCCCTCTCCCCTTAATAAGTTATAATTGTTTGCGTTTGATACATGTATTTAGAGACCAAATTTGTCACCAAGTACACGCAATTGGAGATCTTAATTGAGTGATAAAATCACTGATAACCGAATAAAAGGTCAGCTACTCTAAGCTACTTTTGAGGAACCCACCCTTGTCAATTCTTGGCTATTCTCTAAGTTAAGTCAGCCATTTAGCAATCAACCAATTCATAAAGAAACCGATTTATCCAGAAACCAATCAATCTATGAATAAAACATTAATCAAACAATCAAATAGAATTATTAAGAATCAATTAAACTAGGCTACAGTGCATTCATTCACTTCACCTATAACTCATGTCTCGCTATGCTGGAATATACGTTTTTCTACATCAAAGAAATCATAGAACATAAATTTTATCTTAAAAATCAACATATAGAAAGAAAATATAAAATTCTTTTTCCTGAAAATTCAACATCACCATCAGGACATCTAGTTAATCAAGTTAAATGTAAAACTAACATTAATTTATTACTAATATCTTGATAATGAATTAGGCTATAATACGAAACTATAAAACTAAATTTTAGACTTTAATAACGTTAAAATAATAAAATTTATTAAACACCGTTTAACTGAATTCAGTTAAAAGGTCTTGTAAAGGCCGGTCTTGTAAAAGCTATAGGCCTATAATTAATATAAAATAACTATTTTAGAACCAAAGTTTTCGGGAATTTCAAATGCATTGTTTTATTTCTTGTAAAATCATAAAAATCTAAGTCGCATCTTGAAGACAAAGGATTTAAGACAACACAATATGCAAGAATAAGAATATTGCATTTTTAAATTGAAAACTACTAATGTTCATAAGCAAAAAGTAAAACTTAAACTGAAAGTTGACTAGGAACTTAAAACTTAATATTTCATAGCAGTTTTACAAAATTACTACATATTAACCCCCTGAGGCCCAAGTGGCCTTATATAGCCATAATAGGCATAATTTCTAAACTTTTCAGCGTTAAGTTTTCCAATTTCAAACTGACGAGAGTGTGCAAATTGTTTTTGACTATAAGTTTATTTGAATATTGTCTATATTCATGAATTTAATTTATCTCACGCTGCATATAAATCTTTTTATTACTTTGACAGATATAAAATAAAGTATAAAAACAATATACGGCAATATGCTGATGGTAAATAATGAAACAGTAATTAGCAATTAAAGCATATATGTAAACAGCTGACAAAATTGACATGAATCAGACGCATTTTAATTTGTTCTGAAAAATGTATAAAAGTTAATTTTGACTAGAAAAATGCGATCAAATATTAAACAGAGAAGTTTTTAATTGTGCAAGTACGCTAATAACGCTATCAAACGATACAGTTATTTATGCACTTTCGAAAACATTTTCATTCTTTTTTGCGGTTTCTCCCCATAATGTCTTTAAAAACTGAAAACCATGTTAACTTGTTTTAAAATTTAATATATAGAATCAAAATAACAAAATTATTGTTGTTTAAATATTAATTTTTAAATGTAGTATATTGATTAAAATAAAATAATTGTTGTTGTTTAAATTGTAACAATTGGATTGTAGTTTAAATTGCAATAACTGGGTTGTGGTTTAAATTGCAATAACTGGGTTGTGGTTTAAATTGCAATAACTGGTTTGTTGCTTAAATTGCAATAACTGGATTGTTTAAATTGCAAGAACTGAGGTTTTATGCATTATACAATATGGACAGCTAATTTTTGAACTCTCTGGCTTTCGCCCAGCGGCGCAGAACTTTTAGAATCGCTCTCCAGAGAAACCTCAGGGCTCACCCCGGTGAGAACAGCGCGTCCAAGTCACCAGTATGAAAAGTGCTTAACTGATACTTCTATGTTCCACTCGAGATATGAGTTTCATATCATGTACTACGCAATAGGTATACTAGGTCTCATGCCTAACAGTATGTAAAGTGTGTACATATGAATGCCCTTAACTATACAAAAAATATGCAGGTATAATATGGAAAATTCTGACAATGAATAGCACTTAAATTCTAAATAAATAACAGTCTGTGCTGATGTGTCGTGAAGCAGCAAACTAACTCGTCGGTCCACCTTCATTTTGCAAACTAACGCGTCGGTCCACCTTCATTTTGCAAACTAACGCGTCGGTCCACCTTCATTTTGCAAACTAACTCGTCGGTCCACCTTCATTTTGCAAACTAACGCGTCGGTCCACCTTCATTTTGCAAACTAACTCGTCGGTCCACCTTC
>JAQIXG010001167.1:0-23915 GCA_034700105.1 Oconnorella tubifera | reverse complement strand
CTCTCGACTGCTCTCCAACAGTCGAGTATGATTCGGTAAGCATTTGATTTACATTTTCAAGTTCGATTGTATTTTTTTCAGTTTGCGTTATAACACTATTCAATTTTGGATCGTTTGATACTATTACAAAATTGGGGAGACATGTGCAGGATCTAACCTCGGTCTGGGTACCAATAGATTTTGTAATTGGTTTTTGTTGAACAGCCGCAGCATACGATATACCAATAATAGGTGGCTGACTTTGAGAAAAAACTGCCTTTCTGGCCTCTGGGTAGGAAATATTTCTTGTTGCTTTGACTTTGCACATCTCTTTCTCCTTTATCCATGAGGGGCACGTGATGAAAAAGGCAGGATGGGAGCCATTGCAGTTGACGCAATGTGCTGGTTTACTGCAAGGCTAGTCCCCATGAGAGTCCAAACCACATTTTGCACACAGATCTTTTGTGTGCACATACAACTATGTGAAGGTTGAGCATCTGTACAAATATATAATATACAGTATAGTGCATATCTCAAAGTGGTAATATTTATAATGACCGACAGAAGCTCTATCCTACAGCTCATGCAAATAAGACCATTTTCAGTAATATTTCTCTTGTTCCATTTCAGTGCATTGGCTTTTCTTTTCTTAACCATATTGCTATATGCTGTTATAATTTATAATATACAACTACATCTTGAAGGTATCATGATAGATCTTCCATTTAATAGTTTTATACTTTATTTTCACATTACTTACATTATTTTCTTAAAAATCCAGTGTGATTTTATTGTATAACATAGCCTGATTAGAAGTTGCTACGTCTAAAACACAGCATTGGACACAGCAGTTAATTGCCGCTGATCTTAGAAAACAATCGTTGGAAAGTTTAAAGTTGTATGAAAAGTTGACATTACCAGTACATTACCAGTAACACTACACTATAGTATCAAATCTGAAATAAAATGCTTTACTTGTACTAAATGAACAAATTACAGATCATACGGCTAAGCCTATTATAGTCTATATTCATAATACATTTACATATTGACGATTGTACATAAATACATTTTTCAATTATTATTATTACCCTTTATAGCAAGCAAAACAAATATGTCCAAAACACTAACACATGTTTAAATTATATCGATTAAAAATGTGTAAATATAAATATAATCTAGGTATACCATAGGTTCTAAACCTGACTATAGATATCAACTTGAAAAATATTAATTTAGAAATGACTAATAACGTTTTATTTTTATAAAATAATCATAATACTCCAATTTCAAATATCAACAAATTTAAAAATTGAAAATGTTTAAATTACCATGTAAAGTTATGTCTTTAGAAATGATATTAATTTTCAACAATTTCTAAACAGTTTATTTCAATATCTACATATTGGAAGAATAAATACAAGTTATTCCTCATGAAACTTGCTCTTTTATGAAATCATAGTTCTTGACTTATTATGTATTAAAATAGAAAAAAATATCTGCAATAAGACGGAACAAATCATAAAAAATCTCATTGTTTGCTTAATATATAATTCGCTTATTTAGAATATAAAACTGAAATTAAAAAGCAATTGGTGTACTATAGAAATTTATTAAATTTATATATAAAATACATAAAGGAAACAAAACATATAAAAATAATGAGATATAAAAAAGGCAAATCAAAGATAATCTACAATTCTCTCAAAGGCATTAGATTAAAGACAAAGTCATTATTTGCCCAAATTAACGATAATTATATTATCTTCAATCACAGAGCTCGCAAAAACTCAATAAAATAATATAGTTTATATTTATTAATTTACTTATAAAATATAATTATTATTATTAAAAAGTCAATGAGTTGGAATATTGTACTATATTATTGATATAAAAATATATATCAACAAATATTATATAAACAAAGAAAATACTTCAATAGGTATTTAAGATTGGTTAATATAACATCCAGAATAATTAAAGTTGACATCATATTACAATTGTATTATACTTAAAGTATATTATTAAACATTGAAAATATTAAAATTCTATTTTTGCCATGAAGCTAATACACAAAGCATAAACAAGAATCTAGACAATATTTACTGAAACAACGGCAGCTTAGAAAAGCAGAAGCATCATAATGCAGCAATAAAGCTTTAGACAAAATATCAGTATGAACTGTTCATTAATACACATCAAAACAAATATTTTAACATCAAGTTAATTAAATGAACTGTAAATGGTGATAATTTTTGTAAATAAATGTACACATTTAATCAAACATTTCATTATGCAGATCCAGTTTCTTAAAGTCTATATTCATCTTCATTAGTTTGAGTTTTTGTGAATGCACAATGTTGATGTAGCTGACATCAGATAATGTTGAAAGCGTTTGCTCAAAATTTGCCTCATAAAAATCTATAAAAAAATCCAGGTCAATGATAAATAATAATGAAAGATATTGACAAATTTTGTCATATTAAAGGGTTTTAGGACGATTCGTCCCCGGAAGGTTCGGCCCCGGACGGTCCGTCTCGGACGGTTCGTCTCACGGACGGTTCGTCTCGCGGACAATTCGTCTCGCGGACGATTCGTCTCAATTTTTTTTAAATGTTGGTAAAAGTTTAAGATAGCAAATAAAGGATGTAATTATTATTAAAATCAATATACAAGCTAGCACAGTTATTTAATTGCTGCAGATTTGGATTATAAGCAAGAAAAATCTTTAAAGTAGATGATCATTTATTTTTCATAATAATTTAATTAATAATAGTTTATACAAATTTGTAATAAAAACAGTTTTTACAAACGGAAAGGACTACAATACGCTCCTTGCACGTAGATCTACGATAGTAGACTTGTCACACGAATACAAAATAAAACCAAGTAAAAACATGAAGGAAGAAAAATGAAGCAATAGCAAAAAAGCTCAAGAAATGAAGGGAAAAAATGAAGAAAATAGTAAAAAAATGGTATTGAAAAATTAAAAGAAATTAAATTAAATGAAAGAAAATCTTTAAAGAAATACAAAAATTAATTTAAAATAAAAACATATTCAAAGATAAAGAAATATAGAAGAAAGCTACAAAACACTAACTGTGTAAGACTGTTTAAAATAGTGGCAGGGTATTTTGTTTTGAGACGAATCGTCCGTGAGACGAATCGTCCGAGACGAACAGTCCGGGGACGAATCGTCCGGGGATGAATCGCCCGGACACCAATTAAAGAATATCAAGGAAGAGCCACATTTTTGATATTCAATTTTCGTTAGATTGTACTAAAGAGTTAAGAAGCAGCCGATGAACTTTTCAGTTTTCAAAGTTTTTACCAATCGATTGATCAACTAGAACTCAGATAATGTCTGAAATATAAACTAAAATTTAGAAACAATAGCTCTGTAAATAATATTGGTAATGTGAACAACTTGCCAGAGCGAATAGTTTTCATTCTATGATATAAGGCCTGAAGATAGAGCTTTCGAACATTATACACTCCCTTCTTATTTATTAAATCTGAACTTTCTAAAAAGAAAAACAATACTTATCAATACATGTTAAGCATTAGCTTGATGTTTAAACTTATTAAAGAATAAACTATTTTTACCCAGATATAGCGTTAATCCATCAAATGATAAAATGCAAAATATATACTCAAATACAACAAGAAATAAGCAAGAATAATAAGCAAATAAAGAAAGTATTCTAAGCAGTCAGTTTAAATCAGTTTCTAAATAAATATCTGTACAGAGATAAAATCAAATAATATCAACCTAAGCAAAAATAAAATGTACAAAAACATTTAGCTTCAAGTATCTAAGTGATAAAATTTGAAGTTCTGAGAAAATAAAACCTGGATTCATAATCATAATAGCAGTGAGAATAGCAATCTCTTCATCAGTTAGATTCAGTTTGTTAAATTCATCAGCAAATTCATATTGCTCAACAAAGAATTCTCCCAGATCAGGCATAAGCTTCACTTTATTTCTGCAGAAACAAATCAGTGAAATTTTTAGTATATTAGTAGTATGCTATGATGATATCATCATTGCACCAAGAAGGAGTTTTTTTATAAGAAATATATTATTACATCAATTTACATATTATTTAGTTTTTAGCAAGAACCAGCCATGGCTTCCTATCGTACTATATGATGCCATGATCAATCAAATCATTATTAAAAATGATTTTGTTTCCGATAACACAGTTGATAAGTATAATAAATACTTTTTTTATTGCATCGTTGTTACTATAACTTATGCACACAATTTAGAATTTTAAAAAAAATTAATTGTATCCTCTGTTATAATATATAGCAGATATATATAGCACGATATCATTTACTAAGCGATCACGTGATGCAATGGATTCTATAACCTACTTGTTAAGCAATGTCATTGGATAATAAATGATAAGAACTGTGAAAAGATCAATAATGATAAAGATGTAAAAAATTATGAAATACTTAATCCAATTATTTAATGTGGCAAAGGAATGGACATCCAAATGGAAAGAGAAAATAAAGCTCTCTACACAAAGTGAGATTTTTAGCGATAAGTATTGTGCTCACACCTTGGAACCTTATCATCCATATCAGGAAGGAACAAGCCCGTGGGTGTAAACAATCTGGTATAACGCGTCACGATGACTTCGTAAGAACCTTGCTTCAGAAGAGTTATCTGATCATCTTCTAGAAGATCACGGAATCCTTGATTTCAAATATTAAGAATAATAAAATATCAAAAAAGTCAAAGATATGAGATACCTCTTAATTAGTAGACAACACAATTCAAGTGCATGAAAATGCACAATGCATTCTCTGGCTGAGCACTTCATCCGTTTTTTAAATTCTAAAATTTATCAAGACACCACTACCATTGCTATATTATAAATAAAAGTTTGTAATATTAATATTGAGTGTCTTATAAGTTATAAGACAGTCAATGTTTTAATGTATTTTTTTGTGGTTTGAATAAGAGCTAATTAAAAGCATATAGTAAAGCTTTCAAAGTATACTTTATTCAAGATGTTCTAGAGCAGTGACATTGTTATGCCTGATTTTATACAGATAAGAGTTTACTCTTGAAATTTTACTCATAAAATAACAAATTTACATTTTAAAACATAATAAAGATACTTTAGGCCTACTTTTTATAACTTGTAACAAAATAATTATATAACTATTTTAAAAACAAAAAATTAATAGTTTGAACAAGTATGGAAAATAAACAAAAGTAGCAAATAGATATTTATCAGTTTGATATTTTTTGCTTTAATATGTACAGCAAATTATAGAAAATTATATTTAACAGGTAATTCTAAAATTATCTGATTCTACGAAATATTATAGGAATTTTCTAGTTGGAATACAACAAATTCTTTAATATCTGCCTTAGGTAGGCTTAGTCATTACACTTGCTAACCTATGAGATTAAATCTGCTATTTATATGCAACGACTGCATGCTGAATCGAAGTCTATAGAATAATTAACATCGATTCATACCGAAAACAATCAACACTCTGCAGGCTAAAGCTAAAACTGCTCATATTTTGTACTACAATCTATGAATATTTTTATTATTTGTGCGTGCAGTTGCAGATCATTATGAAACTCCACTCATCACAGACTTTTTCATTTAACTTGAGTTTTGTGGTAAAATGTGTATGGTTTAATTGTCATCAATATTCAAAATACTATATTGTGTTATATATCTTATAAAAGTTCATGTATCATGTATAATTATATCCTTGTGCGTATCCTGATTTGTATCCTTCCCACATAAGATGGTAAAAAGTAATCACAAAAAGTCGTATAAAGATCAAATCACTAAATTTACTTCACCGTCATGTATAAGTGTATAAATTTACTCTACTAAATATTAATAATAATCGATAATGACATATTTAATGAACCATACTGGTAGCACATTATTGACCATTTAAGCTTATCCTATCTAATACCTTTTTACAATTTAACGAAAAAATTTGATGTCAAAAAAGTTTAATAAATATTGAGGGGAGGATACTGCCTACACCGGGGTATCCAGATAATAGCTTCAAATACATTATATAGACGAATAGGCCCATCAAATAATTAAAAACCCTAACCATGTTCCTTTAATCAAATTATTTTAATAACCTAACCCTAATAATCCCAGCTTTAATAATAACCAAACCTTAGTCCTAAGTATTAATAGTCGGTATCTATAATTATCAGGGCCGTTTGGTAAATCTCACTACGCCAGTGTTATATAATATACTTTATTTGTATTACCATTTTGAAAGTAATTATTAATATACTCAAAATAATTACTATTATGCTAAAATGCTGAATTATGAATTTATGACTGAACACAATTGAAATCATAAGACTCAATCTTTCTTATCAGTGTATTAAAAACTATCATATTTCAAAATGAATACAGTATGACAAATAACAAGCATAATTATAAGTTACCGGGTAACTTTTTAGAAAAGTTGACAACTCTCTTTATTGTTGGAACCATGTTGATAATAAAGCTATGTGTCCACCTTTTCAAATCTTCTGTTGAAATTTCTGCTGAATACTAAATAATGAAAGACCAGTAAATATATAAATATACTGTATAATTATCACTACAGAAATCATTTTATTGTGAAAATCTATAATATTATTAATACTTATAAACCTAAGCGAGATCTAACTTAGAATAACAATAAATGTGGAAACTTATCATTAAACAATATATACAACATTTTGTAAGGTCAGTGTTTTTATTCTAAATGTAAATTAAATAGTCCAATGTGACTGTAAAGAAATTAAGAATAAAGGAAATTGATGACTTAGAATTAATGACCTGTCTGCATTTCGAACAGATCCTGATTTTGAATTTCTTTCAATACAATATATCATTGATTAATTTATAAATGATCAAGGATCAATGACTTAAATTTACAAATTTATATATTTTGTACAATTGATAATTTAGCATTGATAAAAATTAAAGAATCAATCATAAAATTGACCAATTTAGTATTGAATCTACGCTGCTTTAAATATTAACTTAAAGACATAGCAAGGAAATAATAAGATTTAGTAGGAGTAATTTTAAACAGTGTAAGCCATAAAAACACATAAAAAACAAAAAAAATAATCCCATCTTACATTGGGTTTTATCCTCAATGCAGCTTCGTATTTAGTCAATCCATCCATGATCTTATCGATAGTATATCTACAAGTTGAAGTGTGTGCTTTAATAATATCAAGAGTCACATCGACAATTAGAGCCTCCCTGTTAGCATTTAGCTCGCATTTAGCTTGTTCAATCATATCCGCTAAACTCTGTTGTTTTCCTAAAGCACGAGAACATTTATCAATAGTTTCTTCGGACAATTTATCTAAATCAAAAATGGCAGGTAGTAATCCTTCGGAGTCATCAACAGTCGCTTGCCCAAAACAAATAGAAAGTTTGCTTGAATTATCTTCCAAATGCTCATCCACTTCACCAACAGCGTCAAGAATCACACTGTCGTCTGTGTTCCCCACTCGCCAAGTTCCATAGTTTGGTCCATTATTCAAAACCTGATCAAATCTCAAATTCTGTACATCTGAATTAGTATCTTTGATCGCATCTTCACATTTTGCAATGCGACATCTTTTCCATTCGCTGTGATGTCCAATAGGAACGTATGCTAAAGAACGATCATCGGAACCAGCAGGCAGTCTTAAACAACACCGAACACCTTGATGCTTTGATGTGATTCGCAACAAAGGAGGAAAATTACAGTAAATTGCACCGGTGCGATCAATAAAAGCGACTGCATCGATTAATTCCGGTTCGTAGTTGGCAAGTGAAGACAGATCTTGACAGCTAGTAAATCGGGCATCGTTTAATGGAGATGAGAGAGACAGCAAAGAATCTTCTCGTCTCGCCTGCTCGTCTGACCTGTCAATGCCAAATGAGAGTTGAGCATTGCAGCCTACAGGCGATAGGCTACCAGTGGCTGAGCGACTGTCTACACCAAAGCTAGTACAACTGAGAGAGTCGGGAGAAAAAGCAAAAGGCTCATATTTTACGGCGCTGTTTGGCGACAGGCAGCTGAACTTAGGTGATGTTGGCTGACTGTCGCGCCTGATTAAGCCTGTAGGCGAGAGATGACTGAAAGGCAGGCAGCCTGATGGAGACAATTGCTCACATTTAGTGGACACATATGTCGGTGATAGAAGTTTTTCAAATGAAAATGCTGAGGGAGAAACTAAACCGGAAGCAGAGCTATTGTTGAAGGATTGCACCATAGCCTAAAGTGAAAAAGACATGAATAAATTTAAAAATTGTTTTCATAAGTTTAATTATGCTGGGTTTAAAATACAATTAGCACATACATCTACAGCAACCATATAATTAATAAGGATATAAGAAAAATCTCCTGGCCTATTGTAAAATAGGTTATTTACTCATTTAATTGCAACAATTAATAATCATGAAAATTAAAAAAATTGTAAAATGCAACTGAAAAATAGATGAGAGTATTATTTATTATCTTGATGAAAAAATATAAATAAAAGCTCACACTAATAAATTGATTCTTATATGTTACAAACATCATTTTATACAACATCTTGACATATCCCAGTAATATTCAGACATCCAATGCAATCGCCTTGCATAGTAGTAAAAGATCTTTTATACAGAAACTGGTTGCTCGAAAAATTAAAAAAGGATAAAATTATATAACATTTTCATTTTATACCTGCAGTTCTATCATGCAAAGGTCTGGTTGGAATTGATTGTGGTATGACGATGACGTCACACTAACTTCTTTTTTTAATTGTGAAGCGTCAGTTGCATCTTTCAAACGCTTCGGACGGCGACCAAGTCGAGATGCTATAAAGAAAATCAATTTAATCATTTGTATCTTATCTTATCTGATTAAGAGACTGACATGCTCTGTCGTGAACTTTAATTTTTCTTTCTCTACTATACGTTCGATAATTAAAAAAATTATACAAATAGAGAAGTAAATTGGATCGATTTTAATCATAAAAAATTAAGACGATGTAGACTATACGCCACTTCCTAGTTTATATTACACAGCCAAAAAAGCAGAAAATCGGTAGTAAATTTATTTTGTGCTGTTGGCTCCCTAAAGAAATTACTAGATCACCAACCACATAAAAATTATTAGAATTCTTACGATTTATCTCGTTATTGCTTTTTTCAATCTTCTTTCAATCCTTTTTTCTTTTTATAACAGTACATCATTTGGTCAAAATTATTTGAGGAGATTTTAATCGTTTATATATTCTCAGATTGACCAAATTTGCATCCATCCCTCCATTCTTCCATCCATCCAACTATCTAATTATCCATCCATTTATTTATCAATTCATTGGATTTCTCTCTCATTCATCCAACCGGCCATCCATTGTTTATCGCCGTAATTCAATTGTGAACTCAGCGTGTTACTGCGACCAAGGTCTCATAATTATTTTGACGACTAAAACGATACTAGAAATAAAAAGAACCTCGGCAATATAACGAGCCTTGAAAATCAAAAGTGTATAAGTTTTTACTTATTTGTTATATTAGGAAACCATTGGCCTACATGTAGGGCCTATAGTTATTAAATTTTGCTCAAAATCATCAGATGAAAAGTTCATTGCAAAGTCAAAGTATCAACCTTATAATGCTAGCTATTATTATTTCATGGCATTTATGCATGTGTTTTATTAAAACATATTTAGAGCAGTGAAAGCATATAACTCTTTTATTTGCCCGTCCTATTCTATAGTATATTAAGGTCCTAGAATGGCGTTAAAATCCTTAAAACTAATCTCCCTCCCCCGCAATCTATTCCGCAAATTGATACGACAAACCGGAAAAGCCCTGGAACACCCTCCAATACAAACCCAAACACGAAAAATCTCAAGTAATATTATATACCTCGTCTGAGAACTGATAATATTAAAGCTTGAGCATACTTATATAAGTTTCGTATGTATATATACAAATAAATATATCAATAATTAAAAATTAATTCGTATTTTTACATTAATATAATACATTCCCTTCTCAGAAAACATTTCATATTGATTGAACTGTCTTTGTCTAAAATTAACCGCCCTGTGGACATTAACATAGTACAGATTTTTAGAATATTTCATCAAACGACTTGAGTGCTAAAAACTCAATTTACCTTACACTTTGATGGTCGCCCTTGCACCAGTATTGCACAGTCTGAAATACTGCGAAAAGCTCAGTAACTTAAAAAAATGTCATAGCTAATCAACATTACTCGACAAAGTTATATCTTTCAAAATGTGTACCGGAATTCATTTAAGCTTACTAAAACGCAAATGCTTGAAATAAAACTAAAACTTTATAGAAACTCAATGAAAAAGTTAAAAGCAATAAAAACAATTTTTAATTTCATTCTCCAGGTTTCCAGTAATCCAAGAACTTTATTAGAAGTAAAGTATACTATCATTGAAGGAAAAGATTGATTTCAAGATGCATTTGTTACCTTGACAGCTAAAATAATATCTATTTTTCTACAAAAGGATATTGCTAAAATCATCCGGTTTTGAAATTAAATCCGAGAACATTGAAGTTTGAGGAAAGATTTTTCCAGTATGGGTATATACTGTAACAGTTCTTTCAGTAAAAACTATCTGTATAATGGATCTGAAGTAAGGTACCTTGTCTGAAGCTTTAAACCACTAGTCTTAATATTTTTAATTTCGAAAACAGATCTTCAGGCAAAAATTTTAACCGTATTTTAATGTAGGTTTATAATATAAGGAAAGTTTATTTCTACTAATCTATCAAACGATATATTTTAAAAAGTAGGTGTCTTGGGCAAAATTGTTCATAAACTTCTAACAGTACCATAATATCTTTAAACATGTAAATTTTGCATATCCCCTATAGCATTGAAATTTAGTATTAAAACTTGGGAAATAAAAAAGGCGTTTATCCTGGCACTACATACGATATGAAGAGTCTCTCTTCATCTCTAAATACTTTAGTGTGTTTAACATTTTATTTATCTTACTGTAGGTATACAATATATTTCATCAGAGTCTCTGAATTACCTAATACCTATCATAAAAGTACAAAAGACTAACTAGAAAACATTTCAAAGATGACCACCCTTTCATGATCGCACTTCTCAAAACGCAATCACTAAATTGCAACCTGCAGGTAGGCCTAATCCATCACTCTTAAAAAATCGTCTGTCACATTTCCTTGTAATAAAACAGAAAAGATGCTAGTGTTTTATTTTTCTCGCATCCATCAGAGCTCATTGCAACGTGCAGTTAAATCTTCAAATAAGTATTATGGTTCGTATCATGTTATCACACAAGAATTTTTGACTCAAATCACTGGACAATATAATAAATGATCTTTCATTTTATTGTTATTCTACAGATGTTGTGTCACAGTGTATGATGATTCATTATTTAATAGACTCTATCGATTTCATCTGGTTGCGCGGTGTTAATAGAAAGTTTGTTTTTAATATAAAGCCTATTAAATTGTTTATAAGATCGAAGACAATAAAAACTAACATATCTAACGTGCATATAGTTGAAACGTCAAGGATGATTGCTTCCCTGATCGTAAGTGTCCCATTAATTTTTAATTTTTTACATAGACTTTCATTAATTCAGCGGTAAATCAAACATTACATTAATAAATTATTATTAATATATTATCTTTTGTTTCCTGCCAAAACCAACAAAATGCTGCAAATTTTGCACAGAAATCAGATAGTCTGTCTTCATCCGTTAAAAAGTCATCGAGATTGTAATCAATAATACTTTACGATAATTACAACAGACAATAACGATTCGTTCTGATTCTTCACTGAACACATTACATCAGATAACATAGTGAAAATAATATCGAAACGCATTTGCTTACTGCATTTTGCATCGTAATCATTATTGCGGCAACTTGGTTCTTTCTTTTAAGTTATGTTCAAAGTGCAAAGATCCGATAATAGTGCTGAGAATATATGTAAAGCGTACCGCTATGACTTTAATTTAATGCAACGAGGAGAGACGACGAGCGAGTATAAACTCATTTATCATTACAATACGACTAGAGCCGAACAGTATAGAATTGCGTAAGGCTCTGGATTGCCTTAAACACGGATTCGCGAAGAACCTAATCATATTTTTTTACTTAATACACTGTTCTCTTAAATGATCAATCAAGTGAATCAGCTAATGAGACGTTAGCAATACTGTAGGAATCATATTTGTTGACGAATTATAACAACTTTCTCTATAATATGTATAGAAAGTATTAAATGCTGTTTAATACTTTCAAATTGAAAAAATGCTATTTTTAAATTTGGTAATCTTTAAGCTTTATTATGGATCAGGTAAAGTGTTCTGCTTTGTTGCTTCATAATGCATTTGATTATGATTTGAAGACTGATTTAACTACTGGGGAGGGAAGGGGGAGGAAGGGGGCTCAATCAGTAGGTTTGGTTGGACCGTGCCTAATTTATTACTAAACCAGATGTAGTGTAGAAATAGAATTTGATAAAATGTTTTATTTATTCAGCAAAATTATAAATTATTCAACTAACTTTTCTATTTTGAAATTATTTTTTACATCATTTGGATGGAATATAAGCGTATTAAATAAAATTGTGCAAAATCAAGCATTGTAATCAATTATGAATGAAGAAATCTTTTTTATGTTGTTACAAATAAATAGATTTACTCTATTTGTAATACTATATGTATTTATATTTGTATTAAATGTATACGCCTATATATTTATGTACCGGTACATATTTCTGTATAGTTGGCCTATATGAATATGATTCATTTGTTGCCTAAAATAATTAATAATTAACTGAAAAGTTGTAAAACTTTTAACCTAAAAATAAACTGAATTAGTAAACAAATTGTAGAAGTCATTCATCATTAGAAATAATGAGTATTGAAATAGAAAATACTAAATTTAAGATAAAAATAAATACTGAAAAACACAACTATTTTCTGAAATAAGTACAGCATGGTGACGATAATCAGTAATTATAATTACAAGTTCTCGTTATAATTTAGAACGTGATAAAAATCGTCATTTAGTGCGCACTGATGCACATACATTCAATTGCATAATCATAATTTTAAGAAAGAACATTAAAAATTCTTATATATCTGTCTTTTTATAATAAACTGTCATAACTAAGCATTAAATGTTAAGAAAGTAAGTTCAAAATAGAATTGATTAAATAATTTAAACAGAACTCCAAAGTCTCAATATATAATATATTTTAACAAAGAAAGTAAGCAAGGCTAGCAAATGACCCCCTATCGCATAATTACAGTAGATGTGAATGTTCAAGAACATCGAATAACTCATAATCATTTTTCTGATTACTCATCGCTTTGAGTAGTTCTCTTCTTTGAAATATGTAATAGTAAATTTGTGAAACTTACAAAAATTTATACTGTGCAAAAGTTCACAGAATCATTCAAATTAACTATATATTTGACAACAATGTAGTCTGGCTTTTTAAGTTAATATGTCCGAAGCTGAATATTGATCGAAATTAATTAATTATAAGCTAAAAATTAACTATCATAATAATAATAGTTAATGACATAATATTAAATATTATGTTAATATCAGACTTTATTAATAAATTTTAAATACATTATTAATTTTTGAGCAGTTGCAAAAAATAACTAAATACAGTGGGCATAAGGTTGAACAACCTAATTCATCTATTTTCTAATACTATCATTCAACTACTTCATACACTTACTTTAACTTTTCTCCACTGTTTCCATGGACCATGACTCACAATAAAATAGAGATTTGTTATAAATTTAGCCAAATATTCAGAATCTACCTTCTCGAGACATGCCGACTTGATAGCACTTTTTGAGTCGACAAAATTGACAACTGTTTCGGCTGAATGGCGTTATTTCACAATTTTCACTGACCGCGCAATGGTGTGACATTCCCTGGGTTATGCATCGTCGGAAGAATCCCTATATAGGAGGCAATTAATCATTATGTATACATAAACAAATCACTAATATCACCAATCGAAACATTTATAAAATTAATATATAATTCATTTTATAAAACGATGTGAGATTGTATAAAGTAAGTGTTAATTTCAAGTCACTTATTCAGATTTATCAAGCTACTACGAAAGCAGAAAAAAGGTGCAAGCATATAAGTCTTTCGTGTATACTTTCTATACAGCTGTATACACATTTCTACATTTAATACTATTATAAAGTATATAATTTACAACTATTATACGATATTATATAGCCGTTAGGCATATAGTAAAAAGTAACTGTAGAAATATGTATTTTTCAAAAAACAAGAAATGGATCTTACCTTACAGCCCTCGCAAGAATCGACCCCGTAATGAAACCCTGACGCTTCGTCTCCACAAACTTTGCAAGGCGGACCCTTGACTCGTCCAACTAGAGAAGAAGTCATTGCACACATTATGTGCACAAGATTATCCGCAGCACAATAGTCAGCAAATCAGACTGAATACAGAATGATTTAGATATAAACAAGAGATGTTTGTATTACTTTGTAATATACTTTGCCGATTATATAGAAATGAAGGAAACAGTAAATTTAAAGTTTAAACAATAAAATAATTAAAACAAGGTAAACTGCGAGGGAACGAATTTATACAATTCAATAGTAGAAAAATTATTGTGATAATGTGTATAGAATAAAAATAACTTCCAATACCAATTTTTTGAACCGAAATAGTGTACAACACAAAAATACACAGTTTCAAAATAAGAATATAATTTAATGATGGCATTTGTTTATAGTAATAAAAATTATATCGTATAGACAGCGGCAATCTCTGGGAAAGAGATATGAAGGAAAGTTATTACTGTGTAAAATATCAGCTACGCATATATATGTGCCCAAAAAGACTAGCGACAATGAAAATTTAAAATCCGTTGATTAATTAACGATTAGCATTTTTGAAATACATTATCCTAAGAATTTGGTTAATACTGTGTACAAAAGATAAAAAAGCTAAAAACAGGAGAAAAAATATAAGCTTATTTTTCGATCCAATGTATTCCAATACATAATTTTAAGTATGAGTTTCTAAAATAGCAAACATGCACTGCAAGAACTGCACAATATATTCATAAAACGCAAAAACTTTGTATTTCAGCGCGCGCAAAAATGAATCCGCTAACAATATCGAAGCAGATATGATATTATCATACAGCTGACTTGACAGATTTATTCTGCTTCGCAACACGCTCTCGGATAATTGAAAAAATGCTAGTCGATTTTTCAACTGCACTAGGAAACCTAATACAAGCCCGTAGATGATCATTTATCAAATACAATATACCTAATTCAGCTTGCATATCATGATGGTGTTTAAAGAACAACAAAGTTAGATAACTGTAGTAATCTTGTAAACCCTTAAGAATTACAGTTCTAAAATCAAGTGACTTAAAATGTCTATTAAATTATTCACCAGTCATAAGATGACTGAAAATATGGGTACACAATTTACCAGACAAGAGGAGACTGGTAGTTATACCCTTCCATTGTAAATAAAGTGATAAAGTAATTTTTTATGTGTAATTATGTGTAGTTAGTCATGTGTAGTTATTTCCCGTTGCCATTTTTGTTCAATTTTTATTTTTATACAATTAAAAGTTTTTTTTAGTTTTTTTCAAAAAAGGTAATAAGCGCATAGATGAATTAAGATGGCAAGTTTTGTCTATAAAGATGGCAATGTTTGTGCAAAACCTTTAAATTATTTTTTTTCAATTCATGAGTTTTTGTAATCTTCTGTAGATAATTAGTTTGAATTTTCAAATATTTAAATTTTTGATAATAAACATACTTCAGTCTAGCTTCTTTGGCATTTTAGAACTTTGCAAATAAAAATAAGCTACAGTTCACTTTTATGTTATTGAATTAAATTCTCGTTATAACTACAATATATCAAAAATACATATTTTATACGTTATAAAATAAAATTCAATATAATCGCTGTCCCCGAATCACACATATCTTGTATATCGACAAAAGAAAAATTGGGTGGGCTTACAAAGTTTTTCACAGGAATTTGATGTTGTAATATAAATGCAGATAAGAGGTCAGATCATTATTTTACTTTTATTCTAGGAAAAATCATGTTTTAAATTAAATGAATTTACAATCGAGCGTAAAGACGACGCCTTTCATTCAAAGAATTTACACGACATTTCACATACGAACTGCTATAGAACAACAGAATTAACACAACAGATACATTTTCAAATTATTTAAAAAATATAAAAAATCTGAGAGGATGTTATTTAAATTAAATACTGTATGACTTTCATGACAAATGATTATATGTAACATTCTTTGAACTACAGTACCCCTATATACTGTATATTATGCACACAGAGCTCTCATATGGTCGCTTCTCAAAACATCAATTTGTAACATCATTAACATTAACTTACGTAATTAAAATAGTTGTCATTAAAATACAAATAAATTAAAAGTTAAAATACAAATATTTTGATTAATAGCTAATTCGCTCCACATGGTTTCTTTTGCCATTCGTACAACATTATAGCAAGACCTACACTCACTTTCTCACGTTTAGCAACCTATTATTGTATGAAAAAGTGATTTCACATCAAAACTGATAAATACAAGAAAATATCGTGCGAAAATACAAGAAATTAAAGAAAATATCGATAACTAGATATTTTTAACTTGCATTAATTTTAGACATAATATAAATTAAAGATTTAGAAACGTTTTGTTTCCACACGGCTTTGTAATGTATGTATATGGTTTATCAGCAAACACTCTTGTAAGTATACTTTTTACACAATTTTTTATTGATATTCCAACGCAAGGGAAAGTTTTGAGAAAACTCGCTTATTACTGAAAAACTCGCAAAAATGAAACTCGTCCTACAGTGTACATTATACTGGGAAACTTGTCTACCAGAATACTCCACTACTATACTCCACTACTATAATTTTTATTACATAATTTTTAATACACTGAAAGGCGCTATTTTTCTTAAAATTTCGAGTCTCGCCAGTGTTTAGAAAATACAGACATAATGAGGATACGTGGACTCGATATCCGTCAATGAACCAAATGAAGCTCTAAAATACTGAAACGTGTCATTGAGTCCGTGTATAATAATTCTATTATGCAGGCTTCGAAAGAAAATAGCTTAATGCAACAGACCTCAGGCAAGTTCAGTTTAACCATCATCTCGTTTTCTGACACAATGTTCATAAATTCTATGCTTCCAAAAATTGACACGAGATAATATTATGATAAACTTTGTGAAGTTTAAAAATAATAAACATTGTATTACGAATTCTAAACACATAATGATATTTAAGACAATTGGGCGGATTTATTTGTCTCAACTGTCTATTCTTTTGACAGTAAATAATTGGTGTATTCGACGACAGAGCGCGTGCAAAAAAGTTAAAATGCAAAATATATGCAGAATATCATACCGTCACTGAATTGTCGTAAACCAAGACTTGAACTGAAAATATTTGAAAATAAAATTCAATCTGATAAATCATAATTTTTATCAACAATAATTTAATGATGATATTTTTTTGAATTCTTGGAGAAAAATCAAATATTATCAGAAGAATCTAAGCCAACTGAAACTAATCAGCGGATATTGACCTCTGAGGTTGCATTGACCGCATATAATGATTTCAAGGACGTTGAACAATATAACGACAATCGTAATATATAGAGAAGTTACATGCTTGAAAAGGCTTAAACATTTTCATCTGTAAAAATACAATCTTAAACTATAATTTGATCGCAAATAAAGCTAATCTAACATGTCTCTGACAACGCGAAACGAACCATTGTTTCGTGTTGCAAAACAAAAATTCAACACGAAATCTCGTAAAGAAAAGGGCAGAGTCGTTGTGTGATTTTAAGTTTATAGCAAAGTATGAATAAATCCGGAAACTGGTAAAGAACTTCAAAGATCTGACAATCAAAGAAATTAAAAGCTTTAGTAGGTCTACTTAAAAATTATTTGTAAACTTCAGTATCTTATTAAACATTCATACAAGATATTTAACAAAAACGAAAGGACAACATCTTTAATGAGCAGTGACACGTTTTAGCAGAACAGAGCCTATACTATGTTTTTAGCATTTTATTTATTTTGAGAATAAGTATTATAACGGGAGCACAGTCAAAACGAAAAGACACTGTTTATAACGACATAGACTCTGGTAGTGATAAATTTGTCACTATATACAAAAAGGTGTCTAGTTTGATGTTTATGCAACACCACTGGCTATATCCGTCAAAATAATCGAGAGATGCCGGATATTGCAAAGATTTTTATTGAAAACTTTAATTTATCTAATAAAAGTTTTTCATTATTAAATTTATGATTTTTTTATTAACCTTGCATTCAATTAATTAACTTCGAATCTCTGATTAATTAACTTAAATTGAAATTGATAAAATTAAATTTACTTTTAATTATTTTGTTTAACTTTAATAATGCTGGCATGCTTTAAACGTTGAATAATGAAAAAACAGTTAACTTAATTGCAAATAAGCTATTTCAGATGATCGATACACTGTGTTGTTTTTAAAAATAAAATAGAAGAAACTTTACTTCAATTTTTTTAATTGTAATAAGATATCAGTGAGTTCTTTTACCATTAGATAAAACAACTAGACTCTACTAGAGGCAACAAGTTTTAAAATTAAATTGTTCAAATAGTTGTAGAGTAAATCTTATTTTTTCATCAATTTTATGAGAAATAGCTATAGCGTGTACAATTTAGGAAAATTTTAACAATGTTATTGGGGAGTAGGGGGAGGGAAGAACAACTTGTCACACATACCCCATGATGACAGCTGATTTTTTAAAAACATTTGAATACACTAACCTGCTTTCAAGCAAAAGTTCAGAATCAACTGAACAGTTTTCAGGATAGATGCTAATTTATTCCTTATATTTTTTATCCAATTTTATAAATTCCAGTTATTTTTTTAACCAATATTATATTCCTTATATACAGTGCAGTATATAAAAACATGGAGGCCGCTAACTCCGCTTTATATTTTCCATGAAAGAGTTAACATGTAGAAATTATCGGTATATATGAGCTTGCCTCTAATTTTTCTAGAAGAACATATCAATAATATGCACTTCAATAACATTCTAGAAACAAAGTATATTACTTATATACTATAAAGTAGTATATTAGAAACGTAGTCATTTATTAAAAATTCACGTTTCAGAATACCTTTATCTTGGAAAAATCATGAAATGTCAATCTTGACTTTAAGGTTTTAGAGATTCTCCTGATTACTGCTTTACCCCCCCTTTTCCTTGTCTTACAAAACACATATACATTTTGCACATTAAATAACAGGATCAATATTATTATTATTTACAAATTACAGCTATGCGATCATTATGTTACTACGCGCAATGCTCAAAACTAACTGACCTAGAATGAAGATGAAATCACGTAATAACACGGTAATATAAAAACTGATACAAAGACTGATAAACTTTACATCATCTGTCAGTTGGACATGAAGCCATGGTTGTCACCGGCTGAGAAGAGGTTATTCATCATGCTTCTAATTGAAACAAGTCAAGTGAGCAGTGCTACAAGTGCAAGGCGACTAATCAAAGGCAAGCTGCAAAAACGTGAGAATCCAATACTGCAGTGCGATGATAGATTTATGAAATTCTACCTTATTAAGTTAACTTAATAACATGCAGTTTATAATATTCAGTTTACACATAAATATATTACGATGAGCGAACATTTAAGATGAATTTACATTTTAAGATAAAAGAACATTTTAAAATGAACATATAAGCGGTTTACCAATGAATATGTTATGCTTCTAATACATGGTTAATTATAATAGTAGCTGTTATCTAAACAGTAATCTTATCGCTATTATAATCTACAAATTGTAACAGATACTTCACATTGTTTATTTATTTAAAATAAATCAGATTATTTATTTACATAATTGAGCAAATCACTGGAGTAAATTTTCAATTATTTCATGATTTGATCGACCCATTTTAGCTAATTATAATATACAAAATTAGCTAAATGTTTCTACTCTGATCTTGACTCTCTAGCATTACACAAATCGCATGCTTTATCGATTTTCTACAGAAAAATATGAAATTAACAGCGAAAGAACTCAATACCATAGGGTGAACCTAATAGTTGAGTTCATTTCGTCAATTTAGAATAACCAATTAAACGCAACTCAGCAAACAGCGATATAATATGATATGTCACGCATTTATTCGCTAAAATACCACATGCTGACGAGATGCAGTGAGATATAGCCACTCACTACTTATAATAAAATACAAAAACATACTTGTAAAGTAGCGGTTAATAAGTTTACACTTAAAATCAAACAACATCAACAAGCGATATTGATGTTGATACACTCCCATAAGGGATTTAGTAAATTCATTTCAAAATTAAATTAATCAATTGTTTGTTAGTTTCGTGCAGTAAAATCCATTTAGAAGTAAACCTACTGACGAGATATTTTGCTTGAGATAAGAATATGAGACGATTTAATAAAGACCTAATTAAGATCACTCAGATTTAACACTCTTTCGAAAAGTGTAACAATAAATCTTAGTATTTACAAGATATAATTTTAACCTAAAATATAAAGTGAATGACAAAAATCATTGAAATATCCATTAATAGAAGATATTATTAAGTTGGATTTCTTTATTTCAATAAAACAGTAAAAGAGTTTCGTTAAAAGAAGTACCACTTAAAAAGTATGAAGAAATCGATTCAGCGATTTACAAAACATAATACAGGCATACTGAGAATTTTTACTTAAATACACATCATAACTGAGTCTTTAAATCTTGTTCTTTGTTTGAAAACATTATCATCAGGATTAAAGACACTTCAAGAGTCTCTTGTAATTTACTCTTTAATTCACTCTTCCATCAAACATTTACATTTTATGTCTCCTATGCTGCTTCTTTTGTATTACAGTATTAATAAGAGATTAGCGATAATAGGCTTATAGTTTCTGTCAACTGCTAGAAGTGTAGGCATAATGTAGGCCTATAGGCTATTTTTATATAATATTTATTATAGATATATCATATAATAATAGCTGCTTATTCTATTTTGAACAACAATTATATTATAAATAAATATGTTTATTTCGAACAATAAACTCATAAAGTTAATGTTGACTTCAAAAACAGCATAACATATGAATAAATTATGAAATTTAATGTATAAAATACAAACATATAAATAAAATAGTCAACGTAATTCTACTAATAATAAAAATTAATTAAGTCAATGTAAAGTTAGCCAAATTACGCCTATAATGATTCGCTTATTACTAAAATAGTTACTTGGCAAAATAGTGACATACTACTTGATTAGAAACACTTTCATGCTCTGAAAAGATAAGTCAATCAGAACCGAAAGTTTTAGACAGATAATAAAAAGACAAACTTGCAGCAAGCTGTCTAAACCTGAAAAGATACGAAGATTGGAGAGTTCATTGAATGTCAATTGAAAACGCAGCTCTAGAAGACTGATGGTAAAAGTTAAAGGACTGATTTTAAAATACCACAGAATACCTCTCTCAATATAATTGAAAGAAATCTAAAACCTGTATCAAGACATTCAACTGCATCATCGATTAATTAAAGTCTTACAAAATGCTCCGACAACCAAGACGGATCAGTTTTGCAGACCAATCTAACAACTTCTTCATTCATTTACCGTTTCGTTTATTTTCCGAATATAACGCATTCGCTGCAACCCGTAGACTAGAAATGTTGGATCCTTTTGTTACGTCTTTGTTACGTCTACTTCTACTTCCGGTCTTGTCGCGTTAACAAAACGTGATTAATCTGGAGCGTAAGCCAAATGTCGATCATTTAACCGTTCTGATTTCACTGAATCAGAGGTGATTGTAATTCATAGAAATATTGAAATAACGAAATCATTTCACAATGATAGTAATATCTCCCACGTCGTCAATATGACATGAATAATTTTAATGAGAAATTGAATAAGGACCCGCCTGTAATATTCACTATTTTACTTTGCATATTTTATCAATAAATCAGTCATTCGGCAAATAATAAATTATCTGAGGCCCTATTTAACGGGGTCATGAAATTGTGTGAGGGGGTTGGGGGTGGGGTGGGGGGTGGGGGATGGGGGGTGAGAGAGCATGACCTGTAAACTTTTGGTAGACAAGAGCTATTCATATATATCTTATCACTTATATTCATATATAGTTTATCACTCATAATAAAAATTATCTCAATTTTAGATAGTTTAATCAACTATTACAGTACAGCATAGATTGTAATTATAAACGAAAGTTTACTTTCAAATGACTCTTACATAAATCTTAGGTCAGTACTAATACGTTTCCTGACCTCAATGATCTGGCATTAAAATGTAATAGCTTATCACTTTTGGCAAACTCTGCTACAAATTAGAAAGATTTAGATTAATATATCTAGATTAGTAACTTCATTAAACAGATTGCCTTCAAGTAATAATTAATTGCGAAATTTACTCGTTTAAATAATGATTTTGACCCAGAAATCATAGTTATACCGAGAGAATGTGTATAGAATTAAACTATTGTATAAAATTACTCACTTTAATAAATATAATTTTCTTAGAAATATTGAATAATTAATAATAAATACTAATTTAGCAAATTATTACTCAATTATTGCTAAATAAATTACAGTGTATATTACATAAGAAATTAAATTGTCGTCCTAAAAATAGACATATTATAAGAAAACAATAAATATTAAACGTTTCAGCACAATGTCTTTATCTCGTATAATCATTCATATGCTTTATCTAATTACATTCTATTAATTTATGTGAATTAAAAGAAAATATTATTATATAGTAAAATATATAGGCTTACCAGTAAGATTCGTAAACCGAAAAAGCCAAGAAGAAGCGGGACATTGATTTTATTATCTGCGTTATAGCGCTCTTAATGAAAAATCGAAACTCATACGGCTCTAAATATAATAAGGTAAGTTAATCGAGAGCACAAAAGAGCCTAAGTTTGTAAATCGATAACTAGGTTTTAAAAATCGATAATTTAATTAATGAGCAATTTAAACGAAACAAAGAATTCTTAGCATCTGCTACACGCGGCCAGGTGTTCCCTAAGAAACTTTACAGTGCCTCGATATGTATCCATTACACGAGTAAATTTATTAATATTTTTAAAGTATACTTTATATTAAATATATAAAGGTTTATGTTTGATATCGCATACGAATATTAACTACTTAGTTATAGATTTCGTATAAGTTTTTAGTTACAGAAAATTGAAGTTTGACGTTCTTAATTACAGAATTACAGGCTCCTGAAATTGTTAAATACTAAAAAAATCCTGTTTTTTAATTGCAGAAACCTTAATAGAACACGAATCTGTGTTTTCTAATTTACAGTTTACTATTATTTACATTCATCTAATTTAATTGCAAATCTTCAGACGTTAAATTATTTAAATTCTATTAAGTTATTGCATAACTTTATAAATTTCGTAATTTATTCCAAATATATTGTAAAAGTTTACATATATATTGCTTTCACTGTGCTGTTTTTTAATTTTTACTACAATACATCACTAAGTACACTCTTAAAGCTTAAAGTTACAAAACTTGTCACAAAACGGAAGGCCTATAGTATAAATAAATCAACAGAAATCATCTAAGTTTTAATTTGTGAAAATTGGATTTGCTAAAAGCAGTGGGCACGGGTAAAATGCTGATTTGCTGATTGAGATAGGTAAAATGCTGATTGAAAAATGCTGATTGTACAAAATATTAAAACCATTTTACCAATGTTTTTTAATTTGATTTCA
>JAQIXG010001166.1:0-23919 GCA_034700105.1 Oconnorella tubifera | reverse complement strand
TACTGTTCCACAGTGTAGCATTTTTTGCTCATTACATAAACATGTTCCAATAAGCATAGCAATCAAATATAATTAGAAGATTAGCATCTAATAACGTAATAATAGCAAATTGAATTTCAAACCATGGGCTAGCTATGAGCAGACGTCGTTGTAAACATTACTAAGGCTCAGTAATTTAGTTCCGATAGTCGTTTAACTAAATTACAATAATTGCTCTTCGTTTTAAGCCTGTAATAAATAATGATTTGTAGACAGACCGATATGAAATTAACTGACGAATGTAAATGTTATATTGTCTCTGTAATCGACTTTAAAACATAATACTTAAAACACATGTTGTTGCCATAGTAGGGCTATTTTAGCGATTAGACTCTGTAACTGTTATAACCGACGTGGTTCTCAAATGCTTAAGTTAAAACTCAAGCTCAGAAAATACAAAATAAATAAAAAAAGACAAAATATCTGCTATTTTCATCTATTTTAATATCCGTTTGTTCATCTGTCATTTTAATCAAACCATCAGTTCGTCGACTAAAAATCCATAAATGTCTTTACGTGTATTAACATGTCATGTATGGTATACAGTGTGTACGGTATACATCAATCATTATCGATTTACTATTGGATCAAGAATTTTCAGATTAGCACTTTTACAATATTAGATTTTTCAATTCACTGAAATCTTTGTAGGAAAATTGCTAGAAAAATTCGTGAAAAACTTTTTGTCTCGTAAGACAAAAAGATCATAAGATCTTCATAAGATCTTCTGTTTGTTCATTTTTTCAAATTTATGGCACGTTATATTTCAAAGACCATTGCTGCGTAGTATCTTTTACTTTTATTTTAAAAAACAATCAAATATTCTTTACTTTATTCTGCGATTTTGCGACTCCTGAATTTCTTTCTTCTATATTTCAACAAGTTTATGCATCTATAACTCAATCTATTTATTTTAATATGACCATATATCTAATACTTTTATGAATCTCGTCCTTTATGTATACAACCGATAATTATTGTAGAAAATTATCTGAAATTCTAACATAAAGAGAAATAAATCTGTACTGATTTTCGACATATAAAATTTTGCATAATACAAAACTGTAGGCCGTTTCTAAATTTTGGTGAAAAGCATTCGCAGATTGTCAAATAAAATTTATGTTTATATCTTTTTTTCTTTCATTATATGCAATCAAGCATCCTTCAGATTCCTATAGTATTTCCAGAGTGTCATACACTATTCTTCTTTCTCTCAATTCATCTTTTCATTCTTTGACTCTTTCTTCTGAAAGGGCTCCATATTTCTCGGCTGCGATACCATCATTTTATTGCGAAGTTTTTCGACTTTTTCAAGCAAATAATGCGAAGTATTCTTTCCCGTACAAAGACTGACAAAAAACTGCACAATATAAATCTTTGTTTCGTTGGAGAATAGCATAGACTAAATCGTTAAATTTATTATAATTAATTGAAGGCTTTAACAATAATATAGGCAATGTATTGTGTACCAACGGTGTGTTACTGTATATTATAGTTTCATTTCGTACTTTACAAATTTAATTCACTAATTAGTGTATCTATGTAATTTAAAATTATAACCTTAGCACATATTATGATTAAATAGCATTTTCGTTATTCATTCTACTTTCAGTAATAAGAAAAAGTACAAAAATGTCAAGTCTATAATAAAATCAATCGTAAAACTGAAAAAGAACTGAACTGAAGTCGAGCAATATTTTCAAAGTCTCTTGACAAGGCCAAGCTTTAAACATAACTTAGTTTAAAAAGAATTAACTGAAAATGTTTATGTTTAACTATTGAAATGAGATTAAAAGTCAATTTAATTCAATACGCAAATTGCATATTGTGTAATACAATGTGTATTCATAAGTTATATTAGCAATATAAATGCGAATATTATGTTCAAATATCATCGTTATAAGCTGGTTACATCAATCAACGAATATAATTTATTGTTTGACCTGATTTAATTTCGCTTTATTTCTCTTGACAATTACGACACGAAATGAAGAAGTTACCAAGAGTACAATTATTATAATCTAGCAAAAATTACAAGTAATAAAATTATTGTTACTTGGAACACAAGTAACATTACATTACGAATGCCACCAAACATGGTTGTGTTATTTCTTGATTAAGCGTCAACCAGCCAACATTTAAAATGTCTTCATGACGTCATGAGTGAAAGCGTTGGTCACAGGAGAGCAATGACGTAGCTGACAAGGTCATAGTGTTACTTGATGACGTATACGTGCGTTGGCTTCGTTCCCGTTCATTTGACACCTCCCCATTCACTGCATTCACCGGCTGAATGCTTTACGAGCTCATGGGGTATTCAGTCATTTACAGCTTGATAGAATTTTTAAAATAGGGTTTCTCTCAAGGATGAAAATAATTACTAGAAGTATATGTTAATTAGAAAAACTGCTTAAATTTAACAATGCGTTAGTTTATTAATGCAATGATTATTATTAAAGATAAGCCTACATCTATAGCCAATAACATGTGATGATAATTCAGTATCTTCATTTTTTTGTTATTGAGATTTTTGCAAGAATCGTCTGGATTTTCAATTTTTTGCTGTCGCTTGAGTATTTTCGGGTAAGAATTCTTGAAAGTGGTTACTTTTAAGTTGGAAACTATGCATTGTTATTGCGTACTGTTACGTAATTGTTCGTATCTAATCAGCTTAAAAAGATACGTGAGACGAGAGCAGCTGATCGCTTTGAAAGACTTTTTTTGATGTGCTTTATGAGTGAGAAAAGTTCCAGCAACTATTTATTACTTCGATATCTGAACATTGGAAAGAATTATAAATTTCTTCACTAATTCATATACAAAATCATCGAAACATATGCAACATCATTGACGTGCAATTTAATCAGCCTATTATAGACACTATAATATATTAATTGAAATAATTTGCAGTTAGTTTATATAATTGCCTTGTTATACAGTAGTTTACATAGAATGAAGCGTAGCATCCGACTTGAGACTTTAGCTACATACGAACATTTGACAAATGAGTAATTGAAAAGTAATTAGAATCTAATCAACGTCAAAGATAATGATACTCGAATTGCGCAAGAAAAAGAAGAGGAGAAAAAGTGGAGCATTTACTTAGTATTTTTATTTGAGCATAATTTTACATTTATTTCTACAATATGTAATATATATTATAAGCCAATGTTGCTCAATGTTATGTACAAGAAACAGATTTTATACGATTTTCGCTTGTTTTAATAGATACAGTATATGGCTGAATGATAAAAAAATGTAACGCATTTCACATTTCAGTCAAATGGATATTTGATTTGTGTGTGGTGATTAAATTTTGTAGAGGAACTTTGCATAAGAGTATTATTACAAAACATAGAATTTAAATTTTAATGATTTAATTAATTAATTTAATTATAGGAGTTGAAACTTCTCTATAGCGCCGGCAAGACATTAGAAAAATTGTATATTTGCTATTATGTCATTGCATCTTCACATCTAATTTCAAAACTTTCCGTCAAATGTCACATTAAACTTCACACGAAACATTAAATTGTTCAAATCTATGACCATCATTGAACGGATAGAGTTGGAAGCTGCTCAGTTTATAATCAATAGCTGCTCAAGACCTTGTCTTGTTTATGGGCGATTAGACAGAGAGACGTCTCGTCCAAGTCTCGTCCAAGTGAAGCACAATCCTCGAGCTGACAATACATCCGGACCAAGCCACGAACAGGTCGTGGAGTGAATTCAATTGAATCTTATTACGCACCGAGTTGAGGCGAAAATAGAGTTGGGCATTTCTTCAGCGAGGCATAATATATAAATCAAAGATAATATATGATGTGTGTTTACGTAAAAAAACGTGCGATAAGGCTATAATGAAGAATTTTTTTACGCTGAGCTAGTATAAAAATATGGATATAAGGGGAGGGGGAGGGTGGGACCATGTTATTGTTATGGACTTCAGTTACATGTATCATTTTATGATGTATTTGTATGGATTCTTAGACAGTTAAAAATTTGAATACAAAAAGGAAGTCTATTCATAGCTTGTCGGTCATAATGTTAAGTGTTTTCAGTTATCAGTATTCTGTATACAGTCCGTATAATGATAAATCCACGATATATAAAAAGCCTCTAAGCACTCGTTACCTTGTATACTTTTGAGTAAGTATTTCTTTTTGAAACAGCCCACTGGGAATCGCTTTGCTTTTATCGTAAATAAGAGAAACTGAAGATAAATATTGTAGTACTGATCTCTTGAGACTAATTGCATCCTAGATCCGTAGTATTTACGGCTACGTTACTTGGCTGTTGATAGTTGCAACATGCAGCAAGCAGATTGTAAAAATTAATCATTTGTCGCTGTCATTTGACGATTCAGTATTTTTTTATTTAGCATCATCAAGTTAATGCATTGGCAATAAAAAAATGTTCAATAAATGTTTTGGCGAGACACAGTTTTCGTAGTTAGATCTATTAAATTTTCTTTCAATTATGCTATTAAACTAGAAAAAAGTCAAGTAATAAAAGACATCAGAATTGCGCATTTTGGATTTTGAGTAATTTTTCACTAAGTTAAGTAGGCTAAGCGATAAATTAAGTTTAAATATAATCAGCCAGATGCAGTCTATTATAAGCAATATTATAGGATTTAAAAATAACTGTTTTTCTTCCTTGATAATAATTTCGTTTTGGAAATTCGAACCTACGTCATTGCGAAGTGGAATCTATTGTGTTGATAAACTAAATCAACTGAAAATTCAAGTGAAACCAGGTCATTGAAAACTTTCGGTTGAAGAAGTTGCATTTTTCTTATCTACTGTTCTTCGACCTCGCGATGCGATAAGATAAGAAACCGTTAACGAAGCGTGTGATACTTAACAGAATCCTAAACTGAAGTAAACAGTTTATGATAAACACTTTGAATAATGCGAGACTCCATGATAAACACTTTGAATAATACTCGCTGAGTCTCTCTCGCTTGTATATTCATCTCATGTTATAGGGATGGCAGACTGTAAGATGAGAGAAATAAATTAAAGAAGCAGTGTAGATTAAATTTACAACAAGTGGCTTGTTTGTTTACGCCAAAGAGTTATTTTTACACACGATATGGCGCGATTATTGTCTATATGCGGTGATAGGCCTAGTAATTCAGTGATATAAGAGTTTTTATCTTTGAATTGTCTACGCAACTGAATTAGCCCTTGTGAAAGAATTAATATAACAAGTTAGTTATAGTATGAGAATTAATAAATTCTTTTATTATGTATAGCCTCATTAAATTAAGACAAATTCATATGATTGATTCGTATATAATTGTAGAGTGTCATTTTGCAGTTGTAAATTGTAAAACCATGATCACAATGTCATGATCTAATTAAAGTCTTAACTCTATAGGGCCTATATAAGAACACAAGAAGAACACGAATGATTTAATTTCAGGTTTTAAAATAATTTAATTCAATCATCAAAGTCAATCAATTAAATCATAAAAATGATGAAGTTCTTCACAGAAACAGCCGCACACAGACGAGATAGTTTTGAAGAAACAAAATACATTTATTAAATGTTATTTCATAATATCAAAACCGTGCAGCTGAATATAAATTCAAAAACATATAATTTTTATTGTATATTTTTAACCAGTTTCAAATAAAATCAATTGAAATTAGAAAATCAACATTCTAGCTCTATTTTAAATCTAATTTATTAGTCTGAAGTGAAAGATAAAGCCATATTATTAAAATAAAACGAAATGGAATAATTTACTTGGGAGACCTGATGTGAATCAAGGGAATATTTTGAGAGGCCGGAATAGGGCTGTGGAAATAATGACTCAATTAAAGTATTTAAGAAAAGCAACGTTGAAATAAATACAAGATATGATTAAATAATGCAAACGTTTAAAACAGTTACAAATATGGTATACAGAGTTTAAGAAATGGAAATTCCGCTAAAATATGCCATTATAAAAAGATAATCTATATTTGGGTGGTGTGTGGGGGGGGGGGGGGCAGGAAAACTTCGTTAACTGAGAGAAATATATAGAAATATTTGAAAATTTCTTAACAGCTCTTTGCTTAATAAATAAAATGCAAAAATGCACGAAAATATTTTCTGAACGTTAATTTAACTTTTAAAAACTATTTATAAATATCTACTGATAAAGAAATTTGATACAAATCAGAGTTTTACAATTGTTGTTTCCTTCAGTGGTTTCGTAATACAATATAAAAAATAGATCTAATAGCAGACACTATTGCATAAAAATTAAAATAATTAGTAAATAAAAGAAAAATCACAATACACGCTACGAGTAAAAATCAATAAAATATTGCATACACGTAAGTTATTCTGAAATAAAAAATAAAAAATAAAAATTCATTTAATACAAGAAACTTTGATAGGCTTACGAGACTAAAATCTAAAGATATATGCAGTTGATTAAGTTATAAATTAAATATTATAAATTATTTTTATAGTAAAATGTGCGAAATTAAGGTAGAGCTTAATAGAAAAATGATGAATTAAATTTTGAGTTATTCGATTTCGCATTTCGTACATTAATTTTGACAATTTCTCGCCGTATCAGTTAAAATAGTAAATTTACAATCGCAGCCAGTTACTACAATCAGCACCATATAAAAACCGATAAATCTAATCCAAACTTTGAATATCAAGTTTTATTTTTCAGGAGGATTATCAAATGAATCTAGAAGTCAACATATTATAAATAATTGAGGTAAATAGAAACAAAATACACATCATATGCCTATAATCTCAAAAAAGTCGATTTTTGTATTTTTGCTGCAAGATTATTGCATCGAAATATGTTAGATAGTACGACCAGACATAACCAATAAACAGTAAATTAATATTATATCTATTATTATTAAGTTTACACAGAAATAAACTCATAATTCAGAAGAACATTGAGTGTACAAGCGCTGGCAATTAATTGCACGTTGTACACAATATTGAAAGATCTGCACAAATCAACAGTTCTTATTGTACCATTCTAAAAATATCAATCATCGATATAAAAGATAACATAAAATCATAGAATCGGCAAGACTTTATCCAGTTTTAATCTCACACTGAAAGTTGAGCAAATGTAAAATGTTTCTATTAAAAATCGTATCTCAGTAAAGTACTTAAAAAGATAAAACTAATTCACAATAACTATTGCTGGTAATTTACACAAAACATTATTTCCTCATTTGATATATTTCTAAAAACATGATCACTGAACTAAGCTCTTGAGTACGGATATGCATTTAAAAATACATTTTTCTTAATTTTCTTGTTTTGAATGTAACTTTAGCATAGAAAAGTTGTATTATATATTGCGAGAAAATTATAACTACATAACATCATCATGCAGTAAATGCCAAAGATGATATAATGTTGTAAGTTGTAACTAATTGTGAAAATATGAAGTGATAAATGAACACTTGAATTGTAGCACAGTTACCATGCAGTTTTTTCCAAAAATTGTAAATTTAGGATTTTAAATATAAATGATATCAAAATGTAGAGCAAGTCTAAAAGCTGTCTCGACACTAATAGAAATCCACAAAGATATTAATAATTATTTGCAAGATAAAATCATGAGGCAAAATGAATGGCATATTGCATGTTTAAAAAGCTCATTAATAAAAAAAACAGAAATCATTGGTATCATTCACACACAAAAGAACTACTTTCACATTATTTCAAAAATATCTACTCAGTTTTGACAAAATCTCGTAAGAAAACATTTCAAAGCATTATTTCACAAAAATAATCTTTCAATGAAGAGCCAAATGTTTATTTTCTCGGATTCATGTTGATTCGAAGTAAAAGTGTTCCGTCTATCCAACAATTAGGTCGATCAAGCATCGCCTGCCATAATTGCACTTCCTCACCATTTGAATCCATCCAATCAACATTTGAATTGTGACTTTTACCTGTAAGATAACAATTGTATGTATAAAACAATCCTTTTGTATCCGTTTGATAATAATTTTGGATCTACAAGATAATAAGTTGATTTAAATGATAAGTATAATTATAAAATAATATGTTAATCTGTAAGATAAGTTTTATGCAATTATATCGCTGTTAGTTATAACAATAAACAGCAACTTGGAGTAAATTTCTTGTAAATTCTATTTAATAGGTTTCATTAATGAAATCCCAGTACAAAATTATCAATCACTGGAAGAGATTTCTAACGAATGATAACAAAAACTGGGAGCTAAATCTTTCATGAAATTGATTGCCATGCAAAATATCAAGCATCAATAAAAGTATTTGTTTATTTACATGATAAGTGTAACTAATTAACTAATAATAATGATGATGATATAACATAATAATAACTAATAATGGTAGTTATCACTACCATTAGTAAGCAATCCCTAGCCTACATACCAGAGCCAACATTAAGACGAATGCCTCCGAGGAAGTCGTTACTCGTCAGTCGATCGTGATCCCAGACGGTCAGCTCCAGACTACGCTCCTTGAGATCCTCCCAAGTCACTCCGTCGAATAAGAATGTGTGGTTCCAGCGCGGATTGCAGTTACGCTTCATGACTGGCGTCTTAAGTTGAGTGCGGCGCGATTTATCCGGCAAAAGGCAACTGATAAATAAAAGGAAAATATGGAATGAGCATTAAGTGTAAGTTTAACATCTGGATTACCGTATTATATAAACAATGTTGAAGACATAGATGTCAATTTAAGCATATTACTGAAAGGTGCAGCGAGATAAAGAAAGTAGTGAGCTATCCGGTATTCGAACCTGGACTTATATTGATTTCAAATCCAGCATTTTATTGACATTAAAAGCATTGACATTAAAAGAAATCTAAACATGAAAGATAATTATAAAACTTTCCATTTTTTCATCTTTATTCTACAACTGAATCACTAAATTAAATCTAAAAGTGACGAACCCCTTGCAGAAAGGGTCCGAGTATCCATTGGATCGTACAGCAGTAAGATTGCGCGCTTCTTTAATGATGACTTGCAGTTCCCCCGTGTCATCAGTCGCACGTTTTCGTCCACTGATGTGTTCAGCCGTTACAAACTTGAGACAAACGTTCAGGTCTCCTTTGTAAGCCAACATGGAAAGCTGATTGGGATTCTAAATGAAACAAAAAAAGTACAATTTAGTGGCAAATTAATTGCCTTATTGAGATATTATTTGTTACAACAGCTCAGCAGTACAATTTGTTATTAAAACTAACAGAGATTTCATATGAAATTTCAAATTAAATAAAAAATGATTCATTACGAGTCGAAATAAATTACAATATGAGTTTAATTATAACTGCATCAGAAATAATAAAAATGTCAGGAACAACGTAGTGTTAATAAATAATGAATCATGCACTTAAATATGCCTAAGACAGAAACTTAGAAAGATAACTAGACAGGCAATATTCAATATCTAATTAAAATACCAACTTAATTATAAAGTAATTAAACAATTGAAATGATCAGTAATTAAAGAAACTTAAGTTTCAACTAACTATACACTGATGAATGCATTGCTGAGCAGGTCATATCATCTTTTAAACTTAAACACTATCGTTAGATTAAAACTACTAAAAGTATTTGTATTACTTTTAAATGCTACTTGATACTACTACTAAATATTAAATGTCGAATATAAATTTTACAATAGAAGCCGATACATTAAAAATTAAAAAATTAAAAAATTAAATTCTTGTGAGTCTTATACAGACGACAGTAGCATGCAAAGTAACAGAGAAATAGAACAGAAAACCTAATAGAATATAACTTAATAAAATGCAAAGAATATATCTGCAAAACAATAAAGAGATCATTAAAATAAGATCAGAAATCATGAAACATTGGACTAATTTACCCCATCAAAGTCAAGAGGCAGCGAAGGCTTTATAAATATAAAAAGTAATCAATTATAATTTAACTAAAAAATACAGAAATAACAATATAAATACGATATAATGAGATTCATATTATACAATAAACAACATCATAATATTTACAATTCACTTAATTAATAATTATATAAATTACGACAATGATTATATAAAACACGGAGACAAATTATTACTGTAGTATTACAGTGAAACCACAAATTAATATAAACGTTTAACACTAAATCAAAAATTTTAACATAGCTCCAACACGTTTTATTATACAGCTCTCAATATGATAAAATTAAAAGCAATACAAAACAAACAGTAATTACAATTTAAATGTGAAAAGTATAGCAAGAACTGACTCGATCTTTTAGCAAATGCCAAGAAGGAAGAGTGTTCTCAAATGAATGATAGCTTAGCGGTAGAGTAACTTCACCGAGAAAATCATTTCGACCAAAACGATCGCTGTTCCAAACCATGATGCACAGGGTTCGAGTCTCCAGTTCACTCTTTGTTACGTGGTACTAAAATATGAACAGAAAATTCTATATATAATTTAAATAATAAATCGATAAAAAATCAATAATGCACTACTGATTACTATGATTTTATAATTACTGATAAACTGATTGGGTGGAAGCAAAGCGGCATGTGCCCTGACTTAATTATAACGAATAAGAAAACTGATAAAAATTACTGCAATAATAATATTCATTGCCTTCTCAAAATTATTTTAATGATGAAAAATAGCAATTACTTAAAACAAAAAATATTACAATTTATAATCTACAAACAAAAACGAATTGGCCTATTGTGAATTATAACACTATTAATTATAATATTATAATTCGAACTTAACATTATTGTGAATAATGTTAAAGTTTGATCAAATTATTAATACCTTTAGAATTTCATCAAATATAGGACTTGTAGTGTGTCTCTTGACTCTTGTTTTTCTCTTTCCATTCTTTGTTTTGTCAGGAAGCAAGTAAACTTTTACATAACTAAACATAAAATAGCATTGCACAGTACTGACAGCGGAATTGAAATGTAAAAACAAAAACAACATTCAGTTTAAAGAATAAAGTACAATCAATGAAAAGTCAAAATTGTATAAAAATTGCGATTTCTAGTCAAAAGATCCAAATAAACTGCTTGGGTAGGACACAGGTAATTAATAAAGACAGAGTGTTAATATAATTCGAGGCTCATGATAGATGTAAATTTAACTAGAAGATGCTGAAGTAATTATTTTAGTCAAATTTTAATTTGTAATTAATACTGTTAATAAACAGAACAGTACGCAGAACATAATCAATTATTTTTCGATTTAATAAATAATATTATAATTTTAAAATGGTGATAACATAATATCTTATATGACTGACTTCTTATATAAGTCTAAACAGGATTAAAATAAAACAGGAATAAAAATCAGGATTTTCAGAACAAACTTAAAAAATTATACATCTTCTAAAACAACCTTTCAGGAAAATAAAATACTTAAAATTGTTCTTAAAAATAAAATAGTTATCACAAATGACTATTTTAATTCTGTAGAAAAAGAAAACGTACGGGTCCGAATAATTCTTTTTCTGGTCAACAGCTGCCAGATTTTTGCATTGTCTGATGTCTATCTCAAGAACGCTTTGTTTGTAGTTGTAGCTGAGACCAAAGAGGATTTCTCCCGTGACAGGAAACTTTCCAAAGTGTTCTTCCCCCGCGTCACTGTAGCAGCTGACAATACTTTCCTTACTTCCCTAATATCAAACAAAAATAAAACACATAACAAATTATGTAGTTAATGTATTCGAATAATGTAATTTAAATTGTAACACGTGAAATATTGACATTATAATGCTCAATTTAAAAAGTTGAATAGGTTAAAGAAACGACACAAGAAAGGCAATAAATAATTATAAAACATAAGTAATTATTGTATGTAAATAATTATTAAACAAAAAGAAAATTTTTACTCTAGAAACAAAAGCAGTACTAAAATAATTCAATACAGATGTAAAATCATTAAAAGAAAGACGACAACAGTAACAACAGTCAATAAATAAAGCATAAAAATTACATTTTATAAGTCATACAATAACAAAGTCTAGACGTTATGGATCACTATTTACAAATTCAAGTTACTAGACCATGAAGATAAGTATTCAGTTTATTATAATTCATTTTAAAATCGACTCATATTACATAACGAAAGAAAATTCTTCAATAAAATACTAATAGGTAGAAGATTTTATACAGGCACAAAACTTACAGCTTTTCTCCGTCCTATCCGAGACTGCATAAAGAAGAGAATTAAAACAGAAATATTTAATGAAAACTATATTATAATTTATCTGTTCACTAGATGATATAAGTAGAAAGTTGAATGAAGGCAGTTACTGTTTATTTTTTTTTCTATTTTAAAATTATTTTAAAATTGAGAGAGATTATACTGAAATAATTCAAATTAGTTTTCTCTATGTGCAATGATAAAAATTAACGATATACAGTATAACATAGCAATCTCATGCAATAGCATGTAAACTTTTTTCTAAATTAGTATGACACAAAATAATAACAAATTGCAAGTAAAAAAAAGTACAATAAAAATAATGACTATATTAATTTTTTCAGAATTAACAGACTAACAGAGACAACAGAGATAACATTACATCATTAGTAATGGTAAATTTATCTAAACTCGATTGTTTAATTGCTAAATTTGATTTATATTAAATCATTATAAAATTGAATTACAATAAATGCACTTTACCGACAATGGCGCAAGTTGATTGATATTCGTATGACTTGCAACTTTTCTAGTAGCACCATAAGAAGCAAAAAGTTCACCGATATCATCTCCCCCTCCGTCTTCCTCTGACGCAGCGCCATCTTGCGAGTCCCTCCAGGAAACGTCTCGGTGACCCTGAAAACAAAACATAAAAATTATTGAAATAGAAATTATTTTTTGTAAAACTTGAAAAATGTGAACCTTTTGATTTAATATAATAAGTTGAATTCTTTCTCACCAAAGGCTCAAGTTATCTAAATCTAATTTCATTGAATCAATCACTTAGCAAGTATAAAATATAATGTTATATTAATTATAGTTAGTGCACAAATAACATAAGTTTATAACAAAAATAAATACCATTTTTTACTAATACTAATAATTAAAAATCACGTCAAACCCCGGCATTTTCAAGTTTCTCTCGAATACCAGGAACAACTGGAGCAATGGAGATGGAAGGCATTGATGAAGCCCCATTCAGTGACCCCGATCCATCATCCTGGCTGCCCATCTGGTCTCTCGAAGCATCCACATCATCGTGCCTTCGCATCACGGAACTTGAGGTGGAGGTCCTCACGGATATTTGACGACGTTCAGAATTTGCGTAATTCACACCGTAAGGTTCTTCGTCTGAATTAGAACACTTAAATTTACAAGTTCAAATTTGATGAATAAAACTAGGTAAGTTATAAAGGATTGATTACTTTTAAGGAATCTTAGATAAAATGATAGCAAATTTGAATTATTCCAGCACAAAATATCAAAAGAATAAAATTTATCAAAGGTCTAAGCAAAATCAAGAAGCGGATAGCCAAAATAGTAACAAGCAATGAGAAATTAATAGCAAAAATGAAAATAATTGCAATCGATTATATCAGCATATTTTAATAAATCCATGAAAAAGCTTCCCTGAGTGTATTGTTTCTACATAAATTTCATCACTTATCTAAATCAATTTAAAAAGAAGATATCAAATACAAACAGTGAAGCAGTTATAGTTTCAAATATTCTTATTTTTTTAGTTTTCAGTCTTCAGTAACAAAAATAACACAAGATCCTTGCTATATCCTATGTAGTTTTTACTTAGAAAATTCTAAATGTAATCCTAAAGGCTCTGAAAATATATCACGGTGATAATGTAAATGACACCTCGAAGTGCCAATCTGCGAACAAATTTGACCAGTTGCGATTGCACGTAACTCTACAGAGAATTTTCAATAATTCAACGTCTTTTTCACTGGTCTTTTATGACAGACTAGAAAGTTAAAAAGCTACAAGAAATATTGCATCATCGAAAATATCGTAAAATGAAACGCAGGAAAACTCCCAGCAGAAATTCAATTACAGTAAATTTAATGATATATGATATTTAGCAGAAATTTGATTTAAACTTTCTTCCTAAAACTACAAAGTAAGCTAAATCACGCGATAAATAACCGCATGAAATAGATTAATAAGTAAACTGATTAAGTCATGTGAATATAAAGTAAATGTAAATATATAAGAATTCCAATAAGCAATGCCTTCCCGAAATAAAGTATAAAAAACATTAGGGGAACTTTTAATAGGCGAGATCTCCAGTAGGCGATTTTACTGTTGGCGAGTTTCCACTAGGCGAGTTGTCTCCAGATCTTACATTAGACAGCAAGCAGTAGTCTGTGATAGGATTACTTACTGATGACACAACAAGAATAATGTCCAGTGAAGACAGGAAATTAAAGATTCAGTGGCAAAAAGAATCTACAGAATAACTTTTGGTCAGAAAGGATATTGCCCAGAACATTGCTTCAAAGGAAATGTTCATACGATACTAAAACTTCTAATAAGATAAATCTATCCCAAAAATACCAGAAAAAAATTAAAGTTACTGATACTATTACAATTTCATGTTTAAAACCGAATAGTTGACGAAGAAAATAGTTGCATAGTAAAGGTCAAATCTTACACGTTAGATGCATGAAAACTGTGAATAAATATTTCTTTTCGTTAAATATTGTGAATTATTTCCAGTTCAAAACTGTTTTATAATGTAACAGCTGGATAATACATAAGATTATCAATTCAAGCAAATAACCCTTCATAATATTATATGATATACAATTATACATAGTATACTATTATTTACATATTATGAAGGTATTGTAGATATTTAGCATATTATGCCATTATACTAAATATCTACAGAACTCTTTATATTCTGAATAATTCTTGCAATATCAGAATATAATTATTATTTTTTAATAACACAGGCGTTCATTGCAGTATTTTGTATGTGTATAAAATTTAATCACAACAGGTACAATCTGTTATAAAAAGCTATAATCCAAAAAAAGTATAATACTGCATATAATCTATAAAGAGTTTAATCTGTTGCAGAATCTATTATAATCTGATATAAAACTGTTATACCATAGAGATTAATATTGAATATTGAATAAGAAGAATTCCTTAATTTAAGCACATCTATTGCTATTATTTTATTATTGCTGTTATGCAGTAGGCACTATTGCTGCTTTGATAATTAGATTAACCATCAAACTTTATCGGTTTTTAGATGAAATTTTATCATTTTTTAAACAATCCAGTTATTTTGCATTGGGTAGTATTGACATGACAAACAATTATCCTAAACGCGACCAGAATTAGAAGATTAAAAGCGAATTCGTTCAGCTGTACTGACATCATTTGTTGCTAGATCAGGCACGATGACCTTGACAGAAAATGTAATAAAAAATAAGCCAAAGGCAAGAATATAAGTGACGTGAAAAAAAATTCACAAAAAATAGAGATTACATCAATTTGGAAATAAATACAAATTCACTTCGTAATTTACTAGCAAGGTGATAATAAATCGCTTAAATTTAACTCTTACAGTACTTTATTAACGAATAATTTTTGTTATATAATTAAAAATATTGACTATTTCACTATTTCTGTCTGCTGGATTATATAGAAAACCTCTACAAAAGAATTTCCAGAAATTTTCTCAACTTGTTATACCAGACAAAAAATCGCTGAAATTTTTTCTATAGATTTTCTCTGACTGGAGTTCTTCCATAAAGTCACAACTTAATTTTCTCAACTATGACTGATGGTTAGAGGTCTAAAGACGAATTGAAGCATCACTAAATTAAGCCAAAGAAATCAACTTTTCCGCTGTAGAAATGAATATGACAAGCGCAAGATCGAGTTGATGTAATCCATTACATCTGCAATATACCCACACACATCAGAGAATATCTATCGCTTTTTATAGGAAAAAAGCAATTGCTGAGAAATAGATTTTAAACGAAATTCTCAAGTTAGTATTATTTCAAGTATGAAATTTGAAACTGTAGGTGGAATGCACGCAATGTAAATCAAGTTACTGTATTGCGCGTCATGCAGTTTATAAAATGATTGTGATATTAATGCAATAAAAATGTTTAAAATATGAAACCCTGTTTGTTAGATTGTGATATACAATTTCAAGCTGTAACTTAATTAACTGCAATTTAATTTCTTAAACAGGATAGAAAGATTGTTACCCCTAATATCAAGAAAATTATAAAAAAATTGAACAAATGAAGAAAAATAATGCACTTTATTTAATTCACTGGTGTTCAAAATTTTACTACAAATAAACTCAAATACCAAAAAATTTCAAACTGTTATCTAACATTTTGCTTACATTTGCATTAGCATTTAGGTAACGCCTTGCGTAGCCAGTTATTTAAAAATGTTGGCTATACTAACTACCACACTAAAGTAAACTTAGGTAGTTCACAGAATTTACATTCAAATTCTATTAAAAGAGCCAATTAATATAACCTGTTACAACATTCATTTCCACTCAGCAAACAACTTACTTGTCCTACTAGCCAGACTGTTTCGTGATGCACCATCCACCCTCACCTCCACCTCCATGCTCTTCCCTCTCGATGACATCTTCTCAAAAACAGGCATCCCATCACCCAAGTCAGACAAAGATCTTTCCGGATGTAAGCAATCCACTTCTGCACCACTGTTCGACGAAATCCTCTCCCCATGTGATGACCATTCGTTTATCGAAGTCTTACAAGATTCAGAACCAAAAGTCTGAATGTTGCTTCTTGCTGGGATCTCACCTTGTTGGATGATGCTGGAATTAGGAGTGGAATCAACAGACGCCACATCCTCCACTTCACTCGATGAAGAATCCGAATCTTTGTACTTCCTGTTGCATATCTTACGTACGTGAACTACGGAGGGGGAATGATCCGCAGTTGGAGCACCGGGTGTTGTCAGTGACGTCATGCGTGACGGTAATGTGAAAGGTGTTAAGTCCATGAGTTCTTTCAGGAGCCGTTTTTCATCCTCATGAGGGTAGCTCGCCTCACTCGCCCCCCGGACTATATCAGGGGTTCCTCCGGAAGTTCGAATACTGCCATTGCGTCCAAGGTCTTCGGTCTGAGGGAGGGAAGGGTTGGGGGAGCGGGATGGGGAGGGGTGGGGGGAGGGGCCTTGGTTGTCGCTTCCGGTGCGGGTTAGTACACGTCGGACTTCGTCGATAGTTGTCCCGACGGCTGAGACTGTAAGAAGTAAGATCATTCTATAAACTGATTTAGGATATGTGCATTTTATATGTAATATTTTACTATTAGTTGTTGTAAGTGAATATTTGGCAAATTAAAATCTAACTAGAGTTGATTGGAAAGAAGGTTCGTTAATAAAGATAAAACAAATGAATGTTAGGGCAAAAGTTGATTTGTGTGACTATTTCAGAAGATGTCGCTTTTAGGACAATAAGATACACAGTGTAACAAAATATTTATATGATAATTGTGACAATATTTTTAGTAGAGAAAATTATAAAGAGAAACAATTCAAATAAGATAAATTAACACTGGAAAGAAATGCTTTTAAATAACAATAGACCAGTGCATTGATGCAACTGTCAGAATATAGTAGCATAAATACTAATAGTCAGTGAAGTAATACGAGTTGAAATCAATAATAATGTGTACCTATCACTCTTGTGTCATTTATAACAATCCAAAAAAATGCAATAATATATGTGCATATTAGTTAAAACATTGTATGTAGTTTCAGTAAAAATTGCAAACTGAAAATTACTTGAATATAAGGCAAACAAGTAAACCACAAACTGAAAGGAAGACAAGATTAGTAGAGCATGCACGGGTTAGTAGAAAGTGAAAATTAAATATATTAACACTGGTTGGTGTAAACGTCTTAAAGTAATCGAGTTTTAAAACCGCAAAAATTGCCTAAAATCATCATCATATACACCAGATTCCGCTTATTTATTATGATATTCATAAATTGAATACCTATTTAATTCTTTTTCATTAGATCTCTAATCTAGATAATTACATCGCATTTAGTACCGCATAAAGATATCTCTCATCAATGTTCAAGTTGATATGAAAAAGAAATATGAGCTTAAATTAAATGTATTTTTCTAGTGTAAAAAAAACACGATTTTTCAATTAATTTTACAATATAGTTTGTCGGCCTGTTGATTGTTCACGAGTGCTAGATGACTATCAGACTGTGCAATGAATTATTTCACTATGCTTCTTTCTCGAGCTATAAAAATATTCTATTATTATTATTAGTATTGCTTTTATTTATTTTCTGTCCAAAATTCTTCAATTATCAAAACCTGGCGTTTTCATATTAAATATACCCTAAAATATTCTCCGATTACTTCTATTGCAAATTTCTTTACACTCAGATTATATTTCTACATTTTTTCGTAATACTTTAATTAGATCTTTAAATAGAAGCATTTAATTGTCTTCCGAAACTTAAAATATGTCTAATTACTCTGCATGTCCAGCGAAAGTACAATAGAAAACATTTTGAATAATGCACAAGACAATTTAGCAGGGGACAATTTATTGCCTCTGATCGTGTTGATAATGAGCAACATAAAGCAAGTCTAATGTCTTCGTCCTCAAATACCTCTGTCAAGGGTAAAACTCCGTAATGTTGTGAAACCAGGGATCAATTAAATGGTTTTCGAAAAATTTATTGTACAACAAATCTGAATTGCCAGTAATATATACATGCAATAACTGTCAGCTACTGAACTTTATATTATATACAAAAGAAATTTTAATTCTAAGTTTAGATAGGTTTACAAATTAATAAGAAAAAATCAATTAAATTAAAAATGTATTTAATTATATATAATACATTACAAGTACTCACCTTTAGTGACTTCTATGACGTCATCGACGAGCAGTCTAAACTTATGAAGCATATTTCCAGGGATTGCATAAACCTCGTTTTAAACAAATTGTATCATTGTTGATTCCTTAAAACTGACGAGAACTTCATATTCTCATTTTTCATCTTCGCATCTTCAGTTGCTTACTTTGTTAATCTATATTTGCTTTTGATCAAAAATTTGTGAAAGTCTCATTTGGTAACATAGCTATAATATTCCATGGCTAAAAACTATCTTCTTATGTCAATTAAAGTTTATTTTTGTTGGCTCAACAAAAATAATCAAATAAATCTAATAATAATAACCTAATAATAAATACAATAATTTTTAACAGTAAATGATGCCAATGAAAAGATTCAAGCATCAGAATACCTTCATCATTATCTGTTAATAAAAGTATGCACGGCATTATTTTAAATAAAACATCATTATAGTGCTATTGTTTTTACTAAATGAATAAGTTTAAATGATAAAATAGAAGAAATGTATAATAACACGTTTTATCTTTCAAAAGCCACCCAATTATTAGATTCTGAAGCAATAACAATAATAAAGCAATAATAATATTATATTTACTCGGTTAATTTGACTATAATTAAGAAAAAGCATGAAGTATTGAGTTCGAAAAAAAGAAAGCTAGAATTTATAAACATAACTATCATGCAAAGTTATATTCAACAGAAATTCGCTTCACTGATACACCTAAATGCGATTAAAAACATTAAATTATTGAAACTTTTCAATTCAGAGAATTTTCACACCGTGCCATGCAACAACTAGTTCACCGAATACAATCAATAAACGTATTCGATGAATAGAATTGTACCCATAATGTAAACAAAACCATATCATCAATAAAATCAACAAATATTCAATAAAATGCCCCTTACTCGAACAAAAACCAAAATAGTTAACTTCCGCAAAATGAATCTTTGCTAAAAAAATAGTTAATAATGTCCGCCTCAATCAGGATAGCGAAATGTTATCCAGACGAGCAATATACAATAACGAGCTGATCTGCCTAACAAACAGTATAATATACAAACACAGACAGACTCGCACACTTGCATACAGACACATGGAAGATGCCTATCTTCTGATCATAAAAGCTATTACAGTCAGGAAAAGCTCCGCAGACAGAATATAAATCTAGGGTGGCTAATTTAGTTTACAAAGAATACGAGAGGATTTAAATTGTGGATTTAAAAATAAAAATTCCCGAAACTTTGTATTAATAAAAAGACATGAGGAAATAATTATTGGCTATTTCCGTTATAAACTCGCATTATGTCAGATTGTGCTAAATTTCCGACAGAAATAGAAATCGCAAGGAAGTAGAATAATTTAAGTAAAAAATTGGTGAATCAATTCAATGGTGATGGTATTGATGATCAATCGACAACTTAAAGACACCAGAAAAACAACAAAAAGTAAGCCAGACTAAAAAAATCAAAAAGCAAGATAACAATCATCAAATATTAGACTGTGTATAATATTTGATAATTGTTATTTTGTTATAATGACAAGTTGACAATTAGCAAAAACTGAATACAACGAGTAAATGTTAAGAATGTAGGCCTATTATTTGTAGAAGAATTATTGTCAACTATAATTGAGCAGCAATATTCACATTTCACAAATTAGATTGTTACTCATTACCAGTTATTAATATATCGTTATTTATATATCTATTTCCTCTGAATAGAATTCGTTTAAAATAATAACATCACTGAATAAATGTTAAGAACAAATTCAGTAAAATTAATTGTGAGTGGGGTAGTTGTTTACTCCTGTTCGCAGCCCTGCCTAGCTGGCCTAGCAGCCTGCTGGCCTAGGCTGATGAAGCTACCATGTTGTCATCGTCATTGGTCGATGACTGCCGCCGCGATCTCTACACGCTCAGATCAACATCCCAAGCAGCTGCTTCACAGCTGACCACGATGGCGAGCAAGCAGCTGCTACACGTGGTGCTCTAATCACGTGCAGAAACAACATGCTGCAGCCTGGGGCGATTCTGCTCAAGAACACAGCTCCTCTAGTCGCAGAGCTTCAAATTAGCAGCTGAGGACAGCTGCTGAGACTTGCACTCCGCTTTTAGCAGACTTAATGAAGCTGATAGTCTCAGTATTGTCCATAATATAGACTGTGAAAACAGCTAATTAATAAAATTAACTTAATCATTATTTCATCCAAGTCTCTTCAGATAAGTAGTTAATATGATTATCAGATGTTACAGATCAAAGTTATACGAAATTCTATGAAATAATGCATTTTTTTAATCTCTGCTATTTACTTGAAAAAATAACATACTCGAAATTACAATCACTGTAAATAATTGCAAATAAGCCAACAAAAGCAAGAAAATAGGCACAGTACCGATCAGAAAGGAACTTTCATATGTCAGTATTGATACCCACAAAAGTTATGAAAGTATGAAATACAATGGTGAAAATAAAGCGGATAAAGCAAGCTTTAAATTGAACAATACAAGAAGAAAAGTGTGAATAACATAAATCTAAACAAGCTCGACTAGGTGCTAAGAAATATAAACCGACGTGCAAATAACTAACAATGAAACTAAAGCATTTTAATTTGCGAGACAACTCGTCAACATCACCATGTTAATCAGTTTATACAGAAATATTTAGCAATATACATTAAATTCTATCAGAAACTACTAAAGTAAGTAATCTGCAGATCAGCATAAAGTGAAGTTACTTTGAAACAAGATATATAAAGACATACCTGGTGAATTCCCCCTCATAGACATAGATCTAGAATAAGAAGGTCTGGACTGCACAATGGATTGCCGAACAACTTCTGCTCCGGGAATAAAAACGTGTTTGCTGAAATCAGACTTGGACCCGGTCTGACCGGAGTAAAAAAAATGACACGTTTTTGCTTCAACTTCCCTAAATATTAACAACAGAAGATTCTAAACTTAAAACGAATAAACAGATAAATCATTTACTAATGTTCCTTCAACTAGCTTGGGATTTATCAGAATTTTTGTAGGGGTTCAATTTGGGGGTTTTGAAGAGTTTCAAGGTGACAAGGTACCTCTTTTTAAAAGCTGCAAAGAAATTTTTTATACTGCTATGTTTTCCTAAGAATTTACTTATTGCCTGCAGATGTGTTACAGATATAATTAGCATGTAACTTTGGGTACTAAATTGATTTAGTTGTGAAATATCATTGTGCAGCATACCACTAGTGAATAAGCATGGAAGATTCATACAAATCTTCCTAGGTTTAGTTTTAATACAAAACTACCCAATTAATTAGTAGTAAAGATTATCACAATGCATCTACTAACATTTGTTTGAAGCAGAAAGAGCACACCCATTTGCTGGTGCCCGCGCTGCTCTGACAGTTGTTGCACACCTTGTGCTGGCAATTCGGGCAGATGTTGCCGGTTTCAGACCAGGTACCGAATGGAGCGCGACACCTCGCGCATGACTTGGTGGCGTCAAACTCCACCTCATTGCTTGTTGGTATGACTCCTTTCAAGCGCAGACGTCTCAGTTCCTCCTTAAGCGTGCTGCAGTAAAACAAACATAATCAAACAATATCTTTAATAGGATACCCACTTAGAAGCTACAACATTGAAAGATTTTACAGATATTGAAACTGTAATGCAATTAAAATGTAGGTAGTGAAGTATAATGTATGATTATGCAGTTTTCCTAAAAACACAAGTTCCAGTTTCAGATTTAGTACTGTCCTGATTTTTTACTGTCGCAAATTTAACACAAATTGTCTCAATTAACTGATTATTCTCTCAACGTATTTCATCAACATCAAAGGGGCAACAAGTCCTTTATACCAAGTAAATGGTGAGGACGAACTCTATTTTAAAAAACCTCATAAACTTACTTTACTCTAATTTGTTCTTGAGCTCTAAGTTTCTCATCTCTCTGTAACACTGCAAGTATTCCATCTCTCTCTTCATCTGTTAGAAAACTCAAATCTATCCACGAGGATACTAAGGCCATTATCAATTTTCTATTTTAACTTTATACATCAAATTTAGCGCACAATCAAGAACTGTAATCATAAACATGTAGTCAAATGATAAAAACATTAAAAATTGAAGATGCTAAAACAGCTATTGAATAAGATAATTATACGATACAATGTAGGTTACTATGAATCATATAACTTTTAATTCACTTAAAATTTAGTTAATAAGCAATGTATTAAGTTTTCTAAATAGTAAAGATCACAGTAAACTATATATATTGTCTAAGCTACAATACCGCTAACTTTATTATAGATGTCAAGTATTGCTTATCACACTAACGGTTTAATGTCTCTGAAATTATGCTATAAATAAGCTGTAAGTAAGCTAAAAGTAAAGACACTAGTGTTATACATTTACTATGCGATTTGTATCGATTTAATTTTTAGATAAGACTGATTTCTATAATTGGTCGAGACGTTATGCTTCTATAACAGCGAGTTGCGACACATCAAAAGTAACATACTGTATGCTAATAGCACAAGCTATATGAATATTGGCATATATACTAGTGTTTGAATAATTAATTTTCATTTTGCCCGAATGCTTGTGTTACATTGATGATGTTGATATTATTTCTGTTATATTTCTTAATGATATTTTATTGATTTGATACTTCTGCAAGCAATTAATAAATGATTAAACAATGGTTATTTGTAATACGGTTTAAATGCAGTTGCTTTTACTACAACTAGAGATGGCTCTTCAAAGTTAAGATAATTATCATATTAAACAGTTTGTTAGTTAAACAGGTCAAGGTTAAAGATTACCAAAATATAGATAATCAAGCGTAAAATAAGCATTAAGCCTTAATAACGTTTATATTAAATTAATTTCATTGCTTAACAAATTACTCGTATGCACAGTAACACAACAGTACGAATCAATTTGAGAACTTTTTCTGCATAAAAACTTGGCTCTTGTTAGCAAGCTTTCACAGAGGGGGGGGGGGTGCGGGAGGTGAGGACCG
>JAQIXG010001165.1:0-23925 GCA_034700105.1 Oconnorella tubifera | reverse complement strand
CCTACCTCCCTACCTACCTACCTACCTACCTACATACCTACCTACCTACATACCTACCTACCTACTTACCAACCACTCGCCTTTAAATATCTATCCCCCCCAATGATGCAACTAACCTCCTACACTCTGTCTATTCCATAACGAAGAGCTGCTGGTAATTTTGTTGAGACATCTTAATGTCTCAGCGAGTCTCACGACATTAATGACACGCTAGTCATAGCTGCGCATGATACAAAACGAGAGAGATAAAGAGAGACAGAGACACAGAAAGACAGAGACAGAGATAGAAAGAGTGACAAGGGATAATTGAGAATTTAGCTTATTATAAAGCTAAGTCTCTTCTTTCCAATTTTCGTGAAAGCAACTTTTCACTGATGCAGTGTGCAGTGTTCGTTTATCATCAAAATCATGGCTTTAAATGTTATTTTCTACATGTACTCTTAACATAATGTATATTGTTATTGATAATTTAAATGAGTGTTAATTGAGTGGTTAAAATCAAATGATTTTAACCACAACTCTCAAGTAAATATTTTTTCTGGAAAGACGTAGAAACGAGTGTATTTCCAAAATTCTTACTAAGTGGATCTGGACATTCCAATTTTATTTATACTTAATTACTTACAATTTGAAATTACAAAAGAAATTACATTTTGATAATTTACATATATATATAAGCTAGTTGTAAGTAAAGTACAACTTTGGTAACTTCTTGTAAGGTAATTAATTACATAGATGTAATGTGACACGCGCTGATATTTTCATTTTGTAATTAATTTTTCACGAACTAGATATTTAATCTCGAAATTTGAGCACATACTAATTTAGAAATAGCGAAATTCAGCCGTTAATATTTTACAGAAAGAAAATGAATTCATGGAAAAATCATCAAGTCCATCGAATATTCTAATAGCTTTCTGTAGTTAATTTCTTTAAGATGTCGAATCAACTCTCCTACTAGAAAATTCACCTAATGGAAACACACCTACATATTGTTTCCTAAAAAATATTGTTTGAAACATTGTTTGAAATATTGTTTGCTAAAAATTTCACAAATTAAAAAATTTTCTACAAATTATCTTTGAACAATACTTGCAGGACATTTAAAAATACTCTATATAAATACTATAAATTATTATAAATTATTACTCTAATAAAATAGAAATTATATATTTTATTTATAAATATCTAATTTCAATAATCATATGTTTATATAATTTATTCGAGTTTCCAAATATATGCGAGATTCCCAGTCGATTCTTGTTAGTGAGTTTTCCACTATTTTATACTCGAGATGACTCGAAGCTTTTCTAATCGCCCTGGGCAAGACACCGCTGTAATGACCGGTCGTTGATTGAGTTGTACTGCCGCTGACTTCCACCCCCCCAGTAACTGGTCCCCTCCCTCCCCCTCCCTACTCGATCCGGCTTAATCCTGTACAAGACAACCTGATGAGTGTTTAGATTCAGAGATTATTGTCCTTCAATGAAAAACAGTTTTTCTTTTCTTATATTTTGGGCTTGGACGTTTTTACGAAGAAGGATGATTAGTTATTATCATTATTGAGTGACTGGAGAAAAAAGTATTTTTCTGATTAATAAGCTGATATAGAAAATAGTTATGTGTTGAAATATGAAAAAATATACAACATAAAGTAATAACTGATTTGAATAAATTTGTTAAATGATAAATAGAATTCTTTACTCTGCTAAATTTACTTATTTTTTAATGTTTACACTTAACTTTTATGCATTCTTACTTCTTATGCTAACTTTTTTACCAGTTTCATGCATTTTATCCAATCGCATGCATTTTATGCTCATTTGTCAAATGGTGCACATTTTCTCAAAGCATTATCGTTCTTATTAATTAATGAAATTAAAATATTATAGCATGAAGCTATTTATGGATAAAAAGTTGTACTTAGATCACGTTATTGTCACTGTCAGATCAAAGGCAAATGAAGCTTTCAAATAAAGTCTGTTTAATCTTTGATAAAAGCATCTTGAACAAATCATATCAGCATATCATCTTCAGTTACAATGAAAGAGATCTTTCATTTTTAAATCAAACTCAATTGATTGATAAATGTCAATATTTTGTCAAAACCACACCGTTTATGTATCCGTTTTGTTATTATAATATTAATAGAGTATATTTTTAAGATAAATTATCATTATTCTTAACATAAATGACCAATTTATGCAATATAATCTATTGCATTAATTGGTATAATCGCATCAAATTGCATTAAAAAAGATTTTCATTTCATGTAATCCCAATACATTTGTCTAATTTTTCTCAGCTAAATTTTTCATTTTCGACACTTTTGACTCATTTATATACATTATATATTCCTCTTTATTATATCTATTTTTATATATTCCTCTTTATTTACAAGAGAATCTAACAGAAAATACAAATATACAAAACATAAACTGAAAACCAGAAGAAAATTAAAGGAAAAAATCTCTGATCTCTAATTTAAATTTTTGATTTTCTTTCTCAGTGATAGCATTGCGTTTGCCACTGAGCCTGTTCTGGCAAGTCTGGCAAATCTACTTGGCAACTATGAAAGATTACCCCCTGCCATACCTCAGGAAATTAAGGTTTGTTTTCTAGCTCTTTTAATTTATTGCAAAACAAATTATATATTGCTCAGTTTTATACAATAGAATATCAGAAACATTGTAAACATCATTTTGTGATTGAAGAAAAAACGTGATTATTAATTCGCTATTAATATTATTTTACTAGTTTCTTTATTACAGTGTATTTTTAAAATTACAAGATTTTTAATTTATAATTTAATTTGTTTTGTTGATGTAATCTGATTGTTTAACGCGTGTGAATAAAACGTAGAAATGGTATACGATACATTAAATAATTTGAGTAATGTATGTGACAGACTTATAATTAGTATTGTATGCTGATAAACATACAATACTAATTAATCATCAATACTTGTGCAAAACTGAATGCATTTAATATGTTACACATCTAAACCTTACATTGTATTCTTACATACATCATATTATTTAAAACGCATTATAATTCACATTCAATCAACCCAAATCACAGCGATTTTGTTAAAAACGTTAAATTTCGAGCAATTCATTATACAGCTTACAATACTTAGAACCATGATAAAAACGCATCTAAAAAACTGCATACAATGACTTCGTGACTCGCACACGGAGTGGTCCTTGAATTGACGTTTCAACAACGGTCCGTCCTCGTTCAGCCTCCTCGCTAAGGTCGCGGATTTCGGATCGTCAATTAATTTAGAGAAAGCAATATCCGGCAGGGAGCACAATGTCAAATGAACATCCGCTGACATTTGCGCCGCATCTCAATTCAATGCTTCTCTGACATGCTAGTTTTTGCTGACTTTAGTCGAGTTAGGTTTGTTGAATGGTCGCGAAAACCTTGGAAATTTAATTTTTTATATTTGGATTGATGTGTAGGATTAGGAGTTGTTTTTATTAATTGAAAGCGAGATATTTGATTTTAACTGTTTGACTTTTTAATTATAAAAAGACAGCAGTGAGCAATAAATAGTAAGCTTTACAGGAATCGAACCTGGACTAGTTGATTTCGAGTCGATAAAACTTCTCCACTGAGCTATCCCTTATCGTAATTATTTTTTCTTTTTATCAATTATTTCAAGATAGTTTCAGACAGTGAGAAAGTGATAACATATTACAACTTTACGTATCTTTGCAAAGTACACGCTGTTGATAGAATCTGTTGACAAGACAAATTGAAAATTGTCTTCTTATTAACATTGTCCTACACTAAAATGTGTAGTATATTGATATTACACTGAAAAATGTACAAAACTACTAAACTTTACTTCTGCATAAAAAATACTATTCTAGTATTTTCGCACATCTTGCTTATTAAACAGAAGAGAAAAGAAAATAGTTGGATATAATATTGCTTTAATATGCCGCGCATTATTAAGCTTTTCTAGTTGTTCCATATGGCACTAATGGTCGCTGCTGGGGATAGAACCGGAAGTTGAAAAGAAGAAGGGAAGTAGTGAGTCATACATCAGAGACAGTGGGGGGGACCTATATGTCAGTCATTGGGATAAAAAGCAAAGTATAATTTTTGTACTGTTTAGTTGATGTTAAAGATTTTTTATGCTGTTAGACAAGCGAGATTTTAAATTTAATGGAATGAAAATTATTAATTTAACATACATATAGTTATTTTTCGCTCAATTGAGAAAGCTTAAACTTTTACACTTTTAAATGTAAAAAATCATTACTTGTGCGATTTCTGAAAATGCATTTAATTTTTAATATATCTAAACCTTAAATGTATTCTTAACTTGTGTTTCAATTTATAAAAAACTAATTACTGTACTTTACTCAATGTTTAGTTAACAATTGAACGACTAATCGTATCGCAATTTTTTCTCTGACATTTGGTTTAAAAAATCCTCTTTGTAATTAGCAATCGAAGGATCAACAGTAAAACTGGCGAATTGTTTGCTCTAAAGCGTTTGCTACTGGATTTATCATAATTAGAATTGCTTCTTTTTCTAATGTTCGATTTACACGGTTGTAATGTAGCGTGTGAGTCAAGTGTTCATCGCGCAACATCTGTTGCGTTTGCGTTAAACTTTTTGCGATTGCGTTTGCGCTAAACACACAGTGTGTTAACAGTTGCGTAGCGTAATATAATTTTTTAAATCGCACATCATGTAATGTAAGATTTGTGTGATAAAACAAACGCGAAACATTTGTTGCTTCACATCTACAACATGCGATATTATAGTTGCGTTGCATTTGCTGCAATGTATATTACATTTCTTATTAAATTACTGCTATTTCAATGTTGTAACACATTTAAGTAACCTTTATGTTATGTACGTGAGCGCGAAACGCATGCGACACATATTGCGTGACGGTAGCGTTAGGTATAAGCGATCTGCACCGCTCTGTGAATTGGTTTTAACTATCAACAATATTTATTTTTAGCGATACAAATTTCAGATTCAAATATTTGCAAATCTCGCTTATTTAACAGCTTATCTAACAGCTGCCGTAGTAAAATACACTCGAACTCTTCACGTCTACGCATTTTGATTCTTCGTATAAACGCTGTCAAGTAGCTGTAGATTCAAATCGCGTTATCAGCGATCAAGTTTGAATTGTGGAGTGTTTGATCGCCTACGTTGAGTTTATTTGAATAAGAAATAAAGCGAAATTATCATGATTAAATTATGACGAAAATTTGATGACAAATTAATCTATTTGTTTTTAGTATATTAACACTCAATAGTAGTTAAAATATAGTTTTTCTCTAGAACAAACATACAATAATTAGTATTAAATAGTCATCGATATTAAATAGTTTCTTTTTAAAATAAATTTTCATTTTAACTTAGCTACAACATTGTTAAAAATATGATGTTATTAGTGATAAAGAAACCTTTAGTTTTATAAACTAACGCTGCTTAGCATTAAGTGTTTAGCATGAAGTTTAATGCTAAACTTAAGTGTTTAACATTATTTAAACACACTCAGTATATGGATAAAATTTAATCCATCTCGTTTTGTATGTAGTGCGTTTTTTCTGTTTTTTTTTTATTACGATTGCTTCATTTTTATGAATTAAATGTATCCCTAGATTCTAATATTATTGCATTAAGTATTTTACAAACATTTTACTGCATTCATTTCTATTTCCGATTTTCTTCTTCCGCAGCTTTTTTTTATTGTATTCCTTCTTTGTTTATTTGATGCATGACCTAGTTGCAGGTAATGCGAACATAAATCACAGATCTTGTATGTATCATGAAGGTCACGTGTATGTAAATTCAAATTACTCGTGCGACCATTCAAATATAAAGTATTGTTTAAAAATCAACACACCTCAGAGATTTTCGAAAATATTTCTGCAGTAAGAATTTGCTTAATATTTATTCAATGTGAACAGCTAGCAAATATTCAAAATAGTATTTTTAAATATACGCTCTCAATTTTAGCATCTCGACTAATTGAAACTCTAGCCTATTCGCATCTAAAGATTAGCCTATGAATAATTGAGTAAAGGATGCAGCAAGTGTTAATTCAGCAAAAAATAGAAGTCAATATATTACCCCTTGATATCAGTACCAATGCTTGCTTTAAATAGTTATTTAATAAACAAGCTACTTTAATAAATAACCCTTCACTATTTTATTTTTAGCTTAACGTTACAACTTGATTTAGATCATTTGTTTGATCCAATTATAAAGAATATCGTAATAATAAAATCTCATCAAAAATTTACTCTGACTCAACAAGTCGGCTTGAAAATTCGACCGATTTTTTTTGGTAAACCGAGTTTATTTGACGAGTTGACGTGGGTCGAGAGCCACTCTATCTAAAATTGACAGCCCGAACGTCAGGCCTTATTGACCAAAGGGAACCTTGGTCGATCAGTGACACGTGCCAAGGACTAATGACGCTAGTTTAGGCGAATGAACATCACGGAATCAGAAATGATGACGTGTTGGCCTAGTAATCGATCAATTAGATTTAGTCTGGCTCATCGAGATCAGAGGTTATTTTTATTACGTCTTTTTATGTCGCGAAACGAAACAGATTTAGTGTTTATTTATAGTTGTATTGAGATGATTGTTCTAGTTTTTGAGCCTCTGTTTTCATATTGTAATAGAATTATTTTATTTGTATTTCGTACTGCGTTTGTTTTACGCAGAAACTGATAAAGGTGTTTTATAGTTCAAATTAAGTTTTTTAAAACTTAATTTGAGTTAAGTTTTTTGCATAAATGTAACTGTAGCTATTATTTGTGTTTAGTTCTTGTGATATTGAAATTCTCAAAGCGGTACTCCAGTAAAAGGGTCTCAGATACATTAACCCGACAAATCGACCCTAAATGCATTGTAACTCCAACCTAAACCCAATTTTATAGCCAGGACCAATTTGTGGGGCCGTTTTGACGGATCAAATCCAAAGCACTATTTCGCTGTAAATTATAAATACAATAGCTGTAATTATTTTTCGCTCTATAACGTTACAATGTTCCTGTTTATGCTGTCATTTGTATTTCTATTTTGTTTCTGCATATAATTGTTATGCTTCATTTCTGATTGAAAATAATGGAATTATTAATAAAACTATGTTCATTTCAGGAGCATAGTTTTCTTGATATAGAAATAAAGTACGGGATCCTGCAGGTATATACAGTTATTATGTGAATCTTGTCATTTTATTACATCATTCACTTTGTTTATTGCTCTGATCATAGATTATACCGCAACAATTAAAATCACTCCATCTTGTCAATCGAGAGTGATAGATGATATATCATAAAGCTGATGTCTTAGTCAATTAAAGATTAATCATAATGATTTATACTAACAGAATAAAACAATCATCAACAAGTTTATTGATTTGTTTTTATGATAAATAAGACGATAATAAATAACTACTATTTGTTTTATTAAATTATGTAATAATATAGTGTGTGTTTTTAATAGATAATGAATTAATAATGCATTATTCATTTGTTATGTTCAAATATTATTAATAAGTAATTTAAATCAATAGCATATGTTTTCATAGTCAAAAACGTGTGTTTTTTATACCAGAAACTTGCTTTTTGAAAAGCGTGTTTTTTTAGCAGAAACATGTGTTCTTATAACATGTGTTTTTATATCACGTGTTTTATAACATGCGTTAGATAGCGGAACATGTGTTTTACTGCAAAAAAATGATTTTTTTATAGCAAAATTATGTGTTTTTATAACATGTGTTAGATAGCTGAAGCTCTGTCCTATCTTCACGCTACGGAACGCGTTCTTCATATGAACGTTTGTCCTCACAGTGTACTAATTACCAAACGAGGCATGTGGAAACTCGCCGGATTTGGCTTTGCTGAGTGCAGCAAAGACGGGGGCATGAAGGTCTCTACCCCTTTCCCTCCCCCACCAATTTAAATTATCAAATATTAACCCTAAATAATATAATAACATTGTATTATTTAACAATGTTTTGCATAGTATGTGTTGAATAACAGAAACATGTTTTTTAAAGCAAAAACATGTGATAAACATGTGAAAAAAACACGGCAAGATAATGTTTAATCTTTACGTTAAAAATGTATTAATGATACATGAATCAAACAGTTTAATGCACAATTAACAATTGTAGATAATTTTTTTATTTAATTTACAAAAAAATTTACAGCTTGCTGCAAAAAATATTCAAATATCACCCAAAATTGAAGTTTTTAAGCAATTTGTAAAAATGCCATTAATATTGAATTATAAACTATTACTAACCACATATAACACCCGTTGGCTTAGTATTTTATCTGATAGAAAATTATGTATATGAAGTTTTAATTTATCATAATTAAAGTAGCATAAACAAATAAAATTGGAATTGATACATTTTTTTCTGTGTATGAAATTCATAATATTGCCTATATTCTTGTTAAAAAGGACGCTTTCACTGTCAATCCCTGCACTTCTAAACATCCCAAGATGGCTCAACCAGATCTCGACTACATAGCCCCCGAGATTCAGCTGGAAACCGCTAAATTTGCTACAACCAGTAGTGATATATTCAGCTTAGGCATGCTGATATGCTCCATCTATAATAATGGCCAGTCGCTTATACAAGCGTCGCATAATACCGCAACATACGCGAAACAAATAGAAAAGGTTGTGATATACGGCTTTGGTTTTTAATATACAGCTTGATATATCTGATTTTGTGTGATTTTAATATGTATCTGATGTTTTTGTGGTTAAAATTTTGCAGCAGGATTGATGTTTTGATATGGAATGTTTACAATGTACAGTTTTATGATTTGATTTAGTGTCATAAATCAGTGATTTTTGCGTGTGTAAACTTTCCAGTGCGTGTTGTTTTGCGTCAATGTTGCGTGTATTTATGCTCTTTATATCTTTATTGTTTTTTGTTGCTCTTTTTTGTTGTTGTTGTTGTTGTGTTTTTTGCTGTTTTGTCATTTTGAAAAACTACTGTTGTAACTCGTTATAAATCATTTAGTAACTTCATTTCTAAAACACATTTATTTGAAAATAACGCATAAACAATAGAATAAAAGATCAAAATTACTCTTTGTCCTTATTTAATATAATATAATATTTTATTAAATAAGAAGTTTTGTATTTCTAGATGACCGAATTATTCGGAGAGCTCGCTCATAAGCTTCCTCTGCAACTTGTCGAACCAACAGAAAAAATGATCAACAAAGACATCAGATACCGACCTACTGCTCAACTATTCATGCTTGTAAATAACTATATACTTATTGAATCAACAGATAGATAACATATCTTAAATAATATTCATTAAATGAATGAAAAATTAATATTAATCAGTGATAGATGTGTGTGTAAACTTGAAAGTTCATATATGTGCATATATCTATGATGTAAATTTTGTGTTTTTTCTCAACGAACATTTTAATTTGATATATTCGCATTGTGTCATCTGTATTTCATTGATTTTTTTGTATTTTCTGTATTTAAATGTATTTTCCATATTTTCTGAGTATATCGCTGTATTTCCTCTCTTTTTTCTGCATATTGGGAAATTCATTGTGATATTTTCGTTTTTCTAATCGAGCATTACTTTAAGACGAATTTAAATATTTGTAGCATTATAAAGTAAAAACACTTTTTAACTTCTATCAAACATATTTTATTTGCAATTTGTAATTCGCTCAAAAGCAGTACTATAAATAATGTCAGTACCCATACAATAAATGATAGAATATATGATACAAATAATATTTATTATTTGTTTTGAAGCTGAAATATTTCGATGATAACATCGTGCGCTGCATTCAAGCCCTCGATGCCGTCGAATGCGGGCGAGACACGGCCCAGAGCGTCGAACTGTTCAACCGACTCACCCAAGTCATTCCTCAATGTCCCCGGGTTGGATACAACTTCTAAAATTAACCAGACAAATATTAAATACTGTTGTGTTTCAGTCAACAATCTGATTGTTTACAACAATACGATTACTTTACACTTTACGATTACTCCCTTTTTGTTTTAATAAAAAACAATCAGAAAATTTCATTTAGCATTAATCTGTATATAAAAATTGCATTTTTACATTTTACAATGTAAATATGCACCATTGGCATTTATCACTTTAAAATTGGAAAAAATAGAGTTAAAAATACAATCAAAATGATGATTTAGATAAGAAATAATTGAAATTCTTCCAGAAACTTCTGCTCAATTCAATTCTACCGATGCTCCTGGAGCAGCTCTCGAAGCCCGACCTGCTGCCCATCGTCCTTCCCTCCCTACTCACCCTCATAGAGTACTCCTCGGTCGAGGATTACAGGGCCACAATACAAACTGAATTTAGAAAAGTTTTCCTTATGACCGCTCGGCCAGTCCAGGTATTTAGAAATAAATAGTTTTAATAATACAAACAATATTTTAAAATGTTTAATGTTTAGCTTCTGTAAATCCAATAAAATTTGAAATACTTGTTCAAACTTAATGTGTTTATAGAAGAGAGAGAGAATTTATTTATTTCATCAGTCAAATAACATACAATATAAATATACTGTAATAATGATAAACGACTGATAAAACAAGGTTATTAGAGAAGCCAAGGCTTATCTGGCTAGTCGCCTTTACCGTTGAAACTGCTGCATATAGAGATTTATGTTCTATTTGAACATATAAAAACAAAAACAAAAAAAATGAAAAATGAATGAAGTCAATTTTTGTCAAAATTAAAAAGAAACTAAAATGAAAAAAAAACCAGATAAACAAAAGAAGTTATATTAAAGAGAATAAATAAGGGAAATCATTTTAATCGTTTCTTAAAATAAGATATTTTTTAATTTGTGTTTTAAATTTTGTAAGGGAAAATTCACATTTCAGATGAGCGGGCAATAAATTCCATTCTTTGCTCATACATAAGCTGTAACATCGTTGTCCAAATGATGACCTATGATGTAAAAGTGCAAAATCACTTTTTCTCCGTGCATCATAATTATGAACAGAATTTTGCTGTAAAAAATAATTCACTTATAGGAGTTTCAATTGATTTACTTTGTAGTATACGCAATAATTTATTATTTATAATAATTAAATCGTTCAATAAAGTGACATTAGTGTTTGCATAAATCTCTACGCCATACAAAATACGTGGATATACAGTTGAAAAGTATAAGTTTTTTAAAGCAGCAATAGAAAGTTTAAATCTTAATTTATAAAAAATACCAACATATTTAATCACAGATTTATAAACAAACTCAATATGACTTTTCCATTTAAGAGAATCGTCAATGTACACCCCTAGATATTTAGAACGCTCAGTTTTGCTAATGGAAAACCATTCATAAATAAATCAAATTTGACGATTTAATTTCTTTTACTTTTTGACTCAAAAATAGAAAAATTAGTTTTTTCAATATTAGAAGTATTATATAGAAGCATTATTATTTTTATATCGCTGTTGTTATATCAAATTGTATTGCTCGTTAGTTTCATTAACGCCACTAGTAAATATATAAATAGCAAAAGCAAACGATTGCGCAAAGACATTATAGAAGCGTTAAAATCAGGAATATCAATAAGAGATTAATGCAGTGGAGCTTATTGATATAAACATTGAATTTCACATCAGTGAAAAAATAAATAAAACATGATATATATATAGTCTACTTATCCTGTTGCGTTATTGCATTATATAATTCAGTTGCGTATTCAATATATTTAATTATCTATGAAATTAATGAGAGATTATTCGAGATAAATTAAATTTCTTATTAGATTTCGTGATAAATTGAATACAGCTTTTTGAAAGTTATATTCATTAGATTATTAAGAACGTATTACTATTTTTTCAAAACGCTGAAGATTAAAAATCTAATTTAGTTTATTAATAATTGATTATATTCGAGATTACGATAACAAAAATCATTAAAATCTCTCGACGTAGATTTTGAAGTCCCGTCGCTTTATTGTAATATTTCAATAATTATTTGTTAAAAAATCAAAGCCCAACAATATTGAAGAAAAAAACTTAACATTTTTGATTAGTTAAACACTTGTACGTGTTTCTAATCTGTCTTGTGTTTATCTCTAGTTTTATTTATTAGGCGACAGTTTATCTGCTTCAAAGAATGAACATAATCCTAGCCAAGGCTTCGGAAGAAGACATCAAAATGGACGTCGTTCCTATGATATTCAATACCATTGAATCTAATTCAATTCCAGGACAGGTAATATAAATAAATTATAAATAATTAATTAAATGTCAAAGATACGGTTATCCCTCGAATACTAAAAAGTTTAAAAATTGGCTGGTGTATTTCTCAAACATTTGAAAATGTAAAAATTGGATGCTTTTCGTAGTAGTCTTATAATTTGAAATAGGCTTAACAAAAAAGTTCTGAGCAATTTTTTGATGTAAATTCTTAAATGCATCATAAAGACATATTTCAGTTTTCTAGTCAGTTAGACGTGTGTAATGCAACATAATTATGATCTATTATTTGTTTATGACTTAATATTGCATCAGCACAAAACGCTATTTAGAGACGCATCATTAACACTCTGTAAATACATTAAGAATACTCGATCTTTAACACTATGCACAAAATAATTTTCCTTCAAGAATTATCATAGGGTAAGAATATAAAGTTCCTGCAAATTTTGTTCCCAAACGAAAATTACAACCTATTTTATGACATAGACAACATTAGAATGACCACTAAATCACTCTCCTTTAATACATATCGAAAGTCTATATATGTTATCTCTATTCCTCGGACAAATTGATGCTCTAAAAATAATCTATTCATCTTTGAAGAATCAACATTTTGTCTTATGCTGATTCTCTAATTCCGTAATCGACTTTTCGCTAAATGTATGCGCGCTCAATTTAGCATAAGTACAGAGTACTTTGATGGTTGAAAGTAAATCAGCTTATTTAGTCATTCTAAGCAGGAATCAAAGAAAGCAGAGACTGTGATAGATCGCAGTCAATTATGGCGTAAAGTTTCTTTTTATTCAGATTTTTCAACAGAAACTGCAATGTTGTTTCTTTAACTTTTGGCTCTTTTTAGCTTGAAATAATTTATATTTATTTCGATTTTTGCGCTTCGTGTTTTTGCTTAAAAGGCTGTTTTAATGAAAAGAAATTGCATGCGTGGTATTGCAACACCTATAATATTTCAAGCATCTTTAGATGTAAGGAATATAAGGAATATAATACAAGGAATATAAGATGTAAGGAAAATAAGTAAAAATGAAACTAAACGAATTGCGATAAAAATGTTGAACACTTTTGTTATTTATGTACAAGGAGGCTGCTATAAACGTACTGAGTACTATACGAAAGTATGTGGACGATCAGACGATGAAAAAGCTTATATTGCCCAAAGCGAAAGCTCTCTTTGTCAAGTCTACTAATATCAGAGTTCGTTTATTTTATGTTTATCGTTTTAAAACGACGCATAGTTGAAGTAAATTTTTAACTACAGGTTTTGACGATTTTTGACTTGTTTTAATATTATCATTTTTGACTTGTTTTAATGTTAATTGCTTGAGTATTTAGAAAATTATTGATTAAATTTTCGTAGGTTCTTTTATAGTATCTGGCTGCTGTTATCAATGGTTCTTACCATTGCATTTTGTAGATGATAATGATACCTTTCACGTTTGTAAACTGTATCTATCAGTATTTTTTATTGCATAAACTTTAATAGGCTTAAGTTTTTCATTATATTTATCATTAAATTATTATCATTGCATTCAGTAGGGTTAAAAAATTAGAAACGAATTGCAATTAGAGTTTGAATCTTAAAATTTACTTTACTATAAAAAAAGACAAATTAAAAGAATATCAGCAAAATTTATGTATTATAATGTAAGGAGTTAAATTGCAGCCGAATTAATTTTATGTAATGGTAATATTCTAGACTCGATTGAACGCGCTGGAATGCATTGATCGATTGATCGATAGTTTGGATAAAATGATGATTTTAGAAGAAATTCTACCTTTCCTAACAGAAATACAGTGCTCTGACGTTGACATTATCATGACTGTAATAGGTGAGGATTATTTTTAAAAGCTATTTTAAATTATATATTAAATTCATTTACACACTTATCTATGTGTCGATAGCACTATAGTGCTTTTGCATTAAGTATAATTTTCATCAATCACTCATCATTATTTGATTAGCATTAATTTGAATAAGACTAGTATTATTAAATAAATGACTAGTATATAATAAAATGGATAAATAAAATAAAATAATTTTGTCTGGTTTTGATCTGTGATAAATTTAGCTTTGTCTTTATAAGTTTATGGGTATATGGATTGAGTTGTATAAACACCTTAGTATTAAAATACATTATTAAAAATATATTATTAGCAGTATTAATGTAATTAATATGCTAACACAATAAGAATTGATCTAACCACTTTAAAACAAACCAGTCCAAGCTGCTGAATCTTTAGCACAAAATTATATTTTAAAAACTTTATCCAAAAACTAAATTTCTACAACGAAAATGTCAATAATTAAACATCATTTTTTAAGTATTTTATTTCTTTAACGAAACTTTTAACTTAAAGTTGGACACAAAAACTGTTTGATTAAAAAATTGTGATAATTATTCAACGTCCGCACAAATTGAGTGTCAGTTCATCGCGATAGATCGCTACCTATCCATCTATTCAGCGAAGAGTCGCGAGGGGGCTCATTAGTCCTCCAGTAATGAATGAACAGTGACTTCTAGAAGGGAAATAATGAACGGAAGTGTTGCTCTGTTTTCTGTTTCCGGTGCAGCAATCTATAGCCACTTACTGAGTGATCGCACGTTTGGTTTAACGCACAGTTTGATAGCGACGAAGGTTATGCCTACTCTTATACCATATACTGTCTGCCCCGGCCTTAATATTCAACAGGTAACTATTACTGATGAAAAAAAATTGTCTCTCAACAAATATTTTATAGATAAAATCAACGCTTGGCCTTGAATTGCTGTTTCATTAAAAAAAACTAATTGCATTTAGCCTAGTTTAACGCTACATGTCTGGTAAAGTGACAAATGCAATAATATTATGATTATACATTTTTTATTTCTTTGTTATCTTGTAAAAGTGGCCTATTGTTTCGTTATTTTGTGTTTTGTTATTCATTCTGTCTGTTTCTATATTATAATTAGTCCTATACTCGTTTTATTTCTATCAATACTATCAAATTAATCTAATGAGCTTAAAGTATTGGATCTGTTTTATCACTAATTAATAAATCCTAATTAATCAATTAATGCTTATTAATTAGAGCTTAAATACTTTGTCATCAGCTGTATCTTACACAACAATTAAATCTGCCTAATAAAATATCGATCATAATCAATACATTATCTGTATATTAAAATTTGTCTAGTTTCCTTACTTCAATAGCTTATTTCTTTCATAACTTTTTATATATCTTTTGTATTCTTTTTTTCAAGCATTTATGTAGTGTTTAACTATTTTTTCAAGTCTTTTTTTATGAAAAAAAAACATCATGGATTATATGAATTCTACGCGTTCAGCTGCGTGACATTTGTTACAGTTCGGTGACTTGATGTCCGTTTTGTACGATATGCTCAATCAGATTGACGTCCAGCGTCGCAATAAAATGATCAGCGAAGCCCCAGACCTGAAAGCGCTCGAATTAAGGTCAGTTTTATATAAACCTAGGCTTAGGTTTAATCCCTCCAAAGCCCTTGATTTAAGTTTTATACGTTTTTAAAACGTAGTATCTCATGTTCTAAAAATAAAAAATTAGGAACTAATTGTTTTGTTATCAGATTAAGTTAATTTTTTATTAGTTATTAATTTATTACTAGGGAGAGTTGGGCATTATCATAATGTATATCTTCTCATATCAATATTTTGAATGGAAATATCATTTCTTTTTTATTTCACTAATTAATCTATAGAAATTTATTATTTTTATAATAATTTCTAACAATCATTTTAAGAAATTATTTTAACAGAAATCAATTTCTATCGATTCTTTGAGGAATTGAAATATTTTTATGACGAAATCAATCATTTTAAAATATTTTGAATAACTGTATACAGTGTGATAAGCTTTATTTTAAATTTGGATATACGATATGATTATATAGAATAATATATCAATTAAACACCAGCTTGTAATATAATAGTCCACGAGTCGACAAATTGCCAAGAATCACAACTTTTTAATCCATATTTAGCCTGCTGAATTGCATAAACTAAAATAAAGAATAAACGAAGAGTAATTAATGACAGATAAAAAACAAAATCTCATTCAACTGCAACAAATCCTTTTAAATTGAGATGGAAATGTTTTCAGTTCAGACAGATTTGATGGAATGAATCTCTAGTAATGACTTGTGGTCTGAGGTTTTGCAGAAGACTACATAGTAGTGTAAGAAGACATGTTCGCTTAATTAGTAGATAGAGACAGAAAGCCTTTCAAACGCAGGAAAGATAAGAGGTTGAAGATTGATGTAGCCAGTGCTTTTAGTGAATGAATAAGGCGTATCTGCATGGGTATTCACTGAATTAATGCTGCATTTATTTTAGACTAATGTTTTTAATTAAAAAGCAATACAAAGTTAAAGACCTGTATTTTTTAATTAAAAAAAATGCAAGTTAATGACTGAGTAGTGTTGGATTAATATCTCAAATTTACTCAAAGTATAAATTTACGAGAGCAAATTTTTATATGTTATAGTTTGTTTTTTCGCGTAATAATCAAACAAAATACATTATTATTCTTTATTAATACAACTAACTAATTAATTAATTAATTAATTAAGACAAACTGACAGTCAAAACTATTAAAATTAATCTCTTACACATGAAGCGAAACTATTCAGTTTAGGAAACTATAAATAATGCCGATATCACCCTTATTTGAAATGATAAATTCTTAATTTTTCTGCGTAAAATTTCGACATTTGAAGTTCGTAACCTAATTTTGCGTGTTTGGTGTCAAATCCAACGCTGGAAAATGATTCAAATGATGAAATTATGATATTTTTCAAGATTATTGTCACAATTTTTCAGACGCACCTCGATGGATATGCGGTACTCCGCCCTCGACTCACAGGCACGGGCGTCGTCGGTGGACAGCGGGGGAGGAGGGGGAAATCATTACCTAGGCGGAGGAGCAGGGGGCGGTCTCAATCACTGCCTGATGAGAAGTCACGCCCAGTTGACTGTTGACGACACAGTGGGATATAAATTAAAAAGTAAGAATTGTAGAGAATATATATTTTTTAAAACTAATTAATCAATTTAGTGTATTTGAGAGTAAATATTATATTAGTAATGGCCTTTACAGTTAAGTGCAAACATATATTAAATTGTTATTAATTGCAGATTCCTCCATTAAAAATAATTAATTTAATAAACATGAATCGTTTAGTATATAGTAAGCTGCTTTCAGGTTTGAAACAAAGTATATATTGAAATGATATAACAATTATTAATATAATCATCTATTAACAATGATTTTGTTAATAGATGATATCGCAACGATTAAAAATGATATTAAATATAACACTGATTTATTCAATACACATTAACATAATGAATATTTTATTTCATGAATGCAACTTATAGTTGATATATTTGACAACAGCTTCATCGACTCCGGGTACTTCTAGAGAATTGTTGACTACCTCGAGTGGTTCAGCTCATTCACTTACCCAGCATCCCAGCTGCAGAAGACACTCAAGCTTTCAGGGGTTATGTATGATGGTAGGTTAATTTGTAATATCTATGATGATAAATGTATTAATCTAGTGCTTTTACTGGTCGATGATATGTTTCATTTTAATCATTTTTAGTTGACTGCTTGTCATTATTGGTTGAAGTTTTGATATAGTTTTGCTTTTAATCCAAACTTGATCAATTATTATATATATTTTATGCTCTTCGTGTATGATATAATATTGCAGGGAGGAAATTTAGTTAGGCCTAATGTATCTCTAATAACATCATTTTCACAAATATATGTAAATATTTTATGAGTTCTTATATGTACTTTATATGAGCTCAACTATCCCATGATTCCCTACAAAAACATTTTTATCAGTCTAAAAAAATTTCAACACTTTACTCAACTCTTCAGTTAAATTTAAGCCTAATTGGTACAAGTCAATTAAGCAACTTTTTGATTAGAAAGTTTAAAGTTAACACTCCTGCACTAACTTTCAAGAGAAAAATCACATCCTTGCAGTGCATTATTCAATTATTCAAGCAATTGGGCTGTATTTAATATTAATAATTTAGGATCCATCAAGTTGTGAACGTAGTCCAATTGTACCTCGTGAACGAAAAGATAGTCTCATATCTCGAGCGTTTAGCATGACTCCCCCCTGCACGCCCCATATCCTCGTATCAGAAGCTTCCGTGACGGACTTTAAGGAGCTTTTCTCTGGGGGTCCCGGCCCGCGGCGAGCTAGTAGTCAAAGTATGGGGGCCGTTATCGTAAGTACACCCTCCATCCCTTTTCACAGATATTTTTATACACTTAAAAATATGTGAAATGGGATGGATTTAATTTGGTTATTTTATATAGGGCGTGCAAAGAACTGTGTATAAACTGGCAATCTGGGTTAGTTCATGCAATGTATTGATGGAAGATATTTGAATCTAGCTAATATTATAAAAATGTAGGTCGAAGTACAGGATGAGGATTTAATTTTAAAACTGAGAACTGCAGCAGTTACACTGTTGTATTTTTTAATGTAACATATTACATCAATTTTTCTAAAAATGATTATTTTTGTTATGTTATCTGCTTTATCAGATCTAACTTACTAATTGCAGTTTATTATTTTAATTATTAATGTGTATATATTTATTTAAAGGATCCGATTCGACGGAATAGCAGGGAACTTTTGGACAAGTTTCAACTTCCTGTTAGGCGACCGAGTTTTCAGGGAATCTGTGAAAGTGCGGTATGTTTTAGAATTGTAGCGTGGGGCATTAAACAATATAAAAAATTGACAATTTTAATGTGTATTCGTGTTATATACTGTATATCGCAAAATAAATTAATGCTAATTTACTTTTCATAGTGTAGATATGGCGTAGACCAATTGTTTCATTAGTCATTATGATTTATCATGTCTTTTCTGTATTAATTAACGTTATTAATATATATCGATAAAAAATACTTTCTTTTATTTAATTGAATTTCAGATGCAACTGTTTAATAAATAAAGGAGAGAGTGTAATCGAACAACCTGACGACTTCCTTAACGGAGACTGTAGCAAAAAATATCTATTTTTTAATCGACTTGCTGATATAATTAAATTAATTGTATAGGCCTATTATCTATTAATTTGATTTTGTATAATCCTGCTAATGAACTGCATTACTGCGATCTATAAAAGTAGGATTCCAAAAAATCATTGACTTATTTTTACTGCTTTCAATTTGTTTATTTAAATTAAATGTAAACCACCAGATTGATACTTATTCCAGAAATGAAAAAAATCATTTATTTTTATACGTTTTATTAAAAATCTGTTACTATTTTCTGTCATGTATGTATGAATATATTTCCTAAAGGGGCAGCAAGTTCCTAATTTTAATAATTACTTATCATATACAATTGCTATCAAGTCATATATAAGTAATACAAAACTCAACACAGAGACAAGCAAAGTTGGTCAATATTTTTAATCAAATTCTCAAATCTTTCAATCTATTATATATCAAATACTAAAGTTAATAGCATTTATAATCCTTCAATTTGATAAATTTCAGATCTAAAATATAGTCTTTATAGCAATATTCATTATTTTAAATTCACAACTTTCAGAATAAATCATAATTATTTAAAGCTATGAGTCAATTAGCTACATCCAACTGCACATTAAGCTGAAATAAATGCCAGCAAAGTTAAGAAAAAACTCGATTAAAGTTGCATATCCCGGTAAAAAATTAACGTACAAATATTATTTCATCAAAATCTCTAAACGTTTCCCTTAAATTTGGCAGTATTTCAAAAATGGTCAAAATATCAACGTTTTTCTTATAAAAAAAGATAAAAAATATGACGATCGTTATAATCGATTGAAGTCTCTTCTGCTGCCAATAAAAGTTGAAAGAAAAAGAGACTGAGAGACAGAGAAGATTGCTTACTCCAGTCCCAAAAGTTCAACCTCAAAAATGAGAGTAGCATTGGGAGGAATGGTGCACATAAGTTAAGAATAATATCGCGTCAAATATTTATGATTTACAATAATAAATTAATAATTAATTGAAACAACGGACTCAAACTATACATAACAAACAAACTATACTTATATATACTATACATATACAATACATACTATACTTATACAAACTATACACATACATACTATATAGTTCTAATCCTACATAGAGCAAACGATAATATACTAACATATTAATAGTAACAACTTTGGATAAACGGAAAGTAATTATTAATTACTAATTATTATTAGTTAAAATTATTATCAGTTTAAAGTTAAAAAACTGCTTTATATTAACATTTTCAAACAATAATTAAATAATAAAATGAACACTGGCACTATTAAAAGTTTAACCAACGTTACAAATATTTTAACGTACCAACGTTAAAATATACCAACGTTACAAACATCATAAAAAATATTTATATCTCAGCTAAATAGCAAAGGATATACAGATCCCGCACCCGCAGCTCCGTAGCCGTAATCAGGACTACAGGTCAACTTAGCAATCTGTCCCACGCTCATCTAAATCATATAAAACTATTCACATAAAAACTAAAATAAAATTTCTATTGACGAAACACGAGTCCTAATTCCTTTACACATATGCAATGCGTTAGATCTACGGCTCAACAATTAAGCTAAATCACTGTACCGTTATTTTTTGCCTGTACTCTAAAACTTCTTGTAATATTGGTTTATTTTAAGGGAGTGTTCTTAAATTATTATTTCTATATCATTAAGTGATATCGCGATATAAAAAAATTAATTTTGATTCAATTTAAAATAATAAGAGTTAAAAAAGATGAATATTTCTACTCAATTTTGTTGTTAACAAATGTGGAGTAGAAATTGTCATTGTAAATGAATTTAATCAAAATTATTCCATTAAATTAAATAATAAATACAAATCTAGGATCACCTTAGCGACTCCCTCATCCCAGCCTAAAATAAAACAGAAACAAAACAACATTAGATTTTTATAAAAACCAAATTTATGAACATCAAAAACTAACAAATAAATCTATAAGAGTATGTTTAAGAATAAGATTACGTTTAATGTCTTGATTACTATATTATATGAATGATGTCTCAGACGTAACTGTCAATTTAAGCGTCTTACTAAAGGGTGCAGCTAGTTAGAGAAATAGCGAGCTATCCGGGATTCGAACCTGAAACTATCGATTTCGAATCCAGTGCTCTAACCTTCTAACTAGTTTTGATCCGCTAGAGAAGAATAAGCAAGAACACAAAACAAGCAAATACTTTAAACTGACTAAATTTAATAAGACAAAAGTTAAAAATAAAGAAAGAACACAAAACAAGTACCTTTAATAACCTGACCCTGACCAATCTTGAACTTAAATGGCTTGTTACGATCCTTTGAGGAATCAAACTTCTTACCATCAGTCAGTGTTCCTGCAAACAACCAGTTTTGACCGCATAAAACCAGGGGTTACAATTTTAAAAAGAACAGCAGCATAAATGGAATGCAATCAAATCATAGTTCAACTTCTTAATATGAAATCATAGTTCAACTTCTTAAAATGGTGAAATGAAGAAACCACGCAACTCTAAATAAAAATAGATAGTTTTCTCTGTTTCTCTAATAGTCAATTTAATAACAACATTAAAGATAAGCTTGATAGTGCAAGAAAAGCTTGCACAGAGTTGTCATATTTTTACTTTCCAAACGCAATATGTATACATTATATTTAACCAAATTCATATTAAATTTATGATTATATCTACACACAAAATGAAATTTGCATTTGTAAATTTCACAAGTAGAAAAGTACAGAAAATTAAAGATAATAACAACACAAAAAAGTCAATTTACCGGTGTAATGAACCACTACCGTTTGGCCATTTTTCGGAAACGTTTTACCTGCAAAAAAATAAGAATAAAAAATGAAGAAAATTAAATCGATCAATGCATACAAAATTAGTTATTTATGATTTTATTCACAACACTTCTCACATACTGGAATCATACTTTCACAAATAATTCAGGGGACAAAATTATACAATCGATAGTGACCCGTCAAAAAGGCCCCAACAAATCGGCCCTAACTGTTAATTCTTAGGGTTAGGATTGGTATTATCAGTGGGTTAGTATTGAAGTTATTGTAAATGCAAGGGTTAGGGTTTAGTTTAGGGTTGGAGTTATTAAATGCATTAATGGGATAGTTTTGTCATGTTAATGTATTCGGGGCCGATTTGTCATGTTAATGTATTCGGGGCCGATTTGTCATGTTAATGTATTCGGGGCCGATTTGTCGGTGCACCACAAAGCCGGCCTTTAATCAGCATTCTCGACATTATAGTCTACATTTAATCTTAATTAATCTTGCGATTAAACACACAATCCGCACGTAAAATTAGCACTAAAATATATAATTATATTCAACTTACCGTCCCCTGGTTTGATTGTATCGACCGTCACTCCCATTTTTTATTTTTTTTTATTTAAAAAATGGTAAAAAATATTAAAAAAACACTTATTGCAACAAAGGGGCAAAATTTTCCACGGAAGCAAGGCTTCGATTTTGTTTTCAATTTCAACCCGAAATGAGATCAATTTTGATCACATTTTGATCATATTTTGATCACATTTTGATTACAAAGATTATAAGAACGAAGGTTCTTATAATCTTTGTAATCAAGTTGTGATCAAAAATGTACCAGTTAGTTAAAAATGGATTTAATAGAGAAATAAGAAATCATTACATTATAAAGAGAGCGAATAATAGTTAAAAAAAATTATCCCTAAGTTGATAACATTTTTATCCAATTATCCCAAAGTTTATATATTTTAAGTACGAGCTATGTTCTGACTATGGGAGTACTTGACTTGTATCAACATTTTTCTTTCTTTAAAGTATTTACTTGTGCCAGTTATACCTAAGTTGAAAGATAATTATTTGATCTATATCTACTGTTCTTAAACGTTGAACTATATTTAATCAGCAAAACTGAAATCATTGGAAGGGCTGAAATGATACACTATAGACTTCAGTATTTTTGAACTAAAATGCAGCTCAAAAAAGCATCTAGGAAATCAATAACCATACTAATGCTGCATTAATTTCAAATCTTTAACATTAATAAAACTCATTCATTAAAACAGAAAGAATGTAAATTATTAAAGCTATTTAATAAGAAAACAACTGTGCATTTTTTGTAAAGAGTTAGAAAATAGGTCGAATGCATTTCTGAGGAAAACTTGCATAGACACTTTTTGGACAATAACTCGAACAATAACTTTCAAACTATCAACATAGATATTTATTGAAAATTTAATTCTAAGATAGAAACAATACAACTTCTTAGTTACAAAATAACAACACCAGTATAACGCGAATATTAAACCATTAAAATGACGAAATAAAAAGTATTCCGTCAAAAAGTTTTGTGCATAGTTAAGAAAGTCGAATTAAAATAAAATAAAAAATTCAGAATCTGTATTTATTTGTCTTTCATCTAGAATTATCTTTGTATATATATATATAATCAGTAGTTATAATCTTTGTATACATATATAATCAGTAGTTATAATCTTTGTATATATATATAATCAGTAGTTATAATCTTTGTATACATATATAATCAGTAGTTATAATCTTTGTATATATATATAATCAGTAGTTATAATCTTTGTATA
>JAQIXG010001164.1:0-23927 GCA_034700105.1 Oconnorella tubifera | reverse complement strand
TTCTTTTTCACATCTTAATTGCTCTTATATTTATTTCTTGTGAAATAAATATAAATTAATAAATAAATACAGCTCTCAGTGACTTATGGTGTACTATATAAAAGTTGTTTCCATTAAAGCCTACCAAATGTAATACATATAGACGTAGTTGTAAAATTATGCCAAGAATGTTAAAGAGAGCAACAAGTTACAGCATTTTATTTCAAATCGCAATATCTTATTTGCAGTATAAAGTAATAAAGTATACGTTTATGTCGTATAGTTTATCAGTTGATATAATATTTTTGATGCTAGATTTAAACAGTGAAAAGTTCTTTACGATTTTTCATTGTTTTCAAGCCTAAGATAACGAAAAAGGTTTTAATGATGATAGCCAATGCAAAGTTATAAACTAAACACTTGACTTAAACAATTTGACCTAAAAGCAATTAAATTGTAAAAGTTGTTTGTTTCTAAAAATCAGCCAAGCATGACACTATCTAAAAGTAACTTTATTTTATAATATAATCAACCTTGTGTGTGCGTTCACTCATCTGCGACTTTCTACATTGCCTTTTGTGCATTGCTCAAAACTTTGCTAGTTTGGAAGTTTTATTATGCAAGCGAAATTCTTTACATGAGTTGTAAACGTTTTAATATTGCTATTTGAGAGCCGTCTTTTATTCTACACCGCTTTTAGTTAACATAATTCATTTCTCTAAAAGATAACGGTTATGCCTCAGTAATATTTATAGTAATATAATTACGAATAAGATTATCTGATCGAATTCTGAATGAAGCTATTTACCTCCATACTCTCATGATGATATTGAATTTTAAATAGATTCTGCAATCGACGATTAAGTATGTTTTAGCAGTTTCTGTAGAATTTGTTTTTAATTAATATTTCAATATCATACTAATTGGTACACTTTTGATATAATCAGATCACTATTAATAAGTTTACACAATTATATATTATTACAATTTCTAATGCTCAAACTCAAAACTAAAAAAATCATTTTATAATACAAGTTTATTGACAGACACATCTTTATATTGTAAAATTGATAAATAATACATGTTCTGTCTTTCCGAAATTATTGCATCAAGAAAATGTTAAAACACAATTATGATATAAACGATACATCGATACTTTGAAACAATTAGACTTGTATCACTTGTGTGATTTAATTTCAGTATCATAAAATGCATTGCATACGCTTCAAAAGTACAAAATTGTATTTTCTACAATATTATTGTAGCAATAACTTGCCATATTAACGAATTATTAACGTATGACAAAAACCCTTGCAGGCCCCGCTTGCGAAAATAAGTAGGCGGGGCCAGCAGGTATAGGCCTATATGATATCAATACAAAACGCTACATTGGCCTGCAGGCGAACACAGCCTACAGCCTAGCAGGCGCAACCTGAACCTATGACGCACCTGCAACGCGCAGGCGACAAAAACTGCCTAAAAGCTACAAAGGCTTTCAAAACATCTTTTGCTTCATACAATGCACGCTTGGTTGCGTTGTAATAAGTCGTAAGAAAAACGTTACACGCAGTACTTTTAATGATTACAGGTTACGTTTGATGTTGAGTTATTACGTTATAACGTAACGCGCCGTAGGCTATAGGCACGTATCGTAAACAACTTTAGAAAGCTGTTATAAACTAACCCTACTCAATTACGTACATTAAATTTTGTTATTCAGTTACTGCATATTGCATACTCAGCTTGCATTAGATTCTATTCAACTAGTGTTGTTCTAGTGTTATACAGATTCATTCTAGAAAGTTTAAACAAGCCTAGGTGTTTATTTAAAAAGCATAGAATAGTTACGGTTCGTGGATTTTATGTAATTTAATTGCAATCTATTATAGTCCTATTTAAAGACTGACTTTTTAAATCAAAGGACTGAGGAAAAGAGATAATAGGCACTTGTCTTTTCTGTTTAAGAAAGGTAATTAATAATTATATGTTGGATATTTTATCATTTTCATGTGTACAAGTAGTTGGGATAAATAAAAAGGAATACACTCATCGCATTGGAATGTTTTCTATTCTATTATTCTTGCATTCCTCGAGTTTACTAGCTGAGGAATGATTTTGTGTATAAATTAATCGAGTGAGTTCACTGTTTGACATTATGATGTTAGGCCAACTAGAAATATTTTTCGTTTTATTTTATAAGTTTTAAGATCAGTTTTTAATTCTTAAGAAAGTTCTAACTTTCTCAATACAGAATATTAAAATATAGCATCTTAAAAACATATCTCTGAATATATTTATTTTTAATTTTAAAAGTTATAAAAGCGAAAAAGAGAGTTATAGTGTTTAAGTTTACAATGCTGGGATACTATACGCCTGAAAATTACTTATCGTCTGCCGAGTAAGTTAGAAATTTTGTCGACATTTTATCTTTAGACTCTGCAGATAGGCAGATAATGATAATACATAATAATGGTATTTTATATCATTATTTAGACCTATAATCATTAATCGACTTAATTTTGTTCAGTATTAAATGAATGCAAGTGAATTTTATATTAAATACATATAGATAAATTAGGCCTAATGGTTTGATTAATCAAAAAACCCGAATCTAACGAATTAATATTGACTAAATTTGCAATATTATTAAATAATAATTATATTGACTATATACTATAAAACTATAGTCGTGACTCTTGAAAAACAACTCTTAAGTTGTATATAGGCCTACTATGAGTAATAGATTATATTTATAGGGCTTTAGGCTCAGAAGTCGATAACTATTAATAAATATATACAGCGCTAACTGCAAGCAATGAAACAATTATTTTGTAATCATTAATTTGAATGCAGCTTATAACATTTGGCTTTTAATTTTTTCGTCTTTGGTTTTCAATTCTAATTGCAAAAAATCCTGTATAAATAATCATATCAGTAATCAAATCTATCTAGTATCTTGACACATTTCAGGCAAGTTTAGATACAACGTTTCACATTTCAAAACAGAGCGTGACTCAAGATTCGTTAGAGAAGTGGTTAGAGCGTTGAACTCGAACGCTACGGGTTCAGTTTGGAATCCCAAAGAGCTCGCTATTTCTCTAACTCGCTGCACCCTTTAGTAAGACACTTAAATTGACAGCCACATCCTCAATATCATTCATACAATACTCTAATCCAGAAACTAAACTTAACGTTAGCTTCTAAGGTTAATGTAAATTATTTTCAGGTCAATGACCTTTGAAAATCCCTCGTACGATCGCGCTAGGCGAATGATCGAGCGCGATTTCAACGATGACGAGGACTACGTCGTCGCCGCACCCGCCGAGTCCCCATCGGCCCGCTACAAGGGCCGACCAGGGAGGAATACTTCCACCAGTGACTTTACCCAGAGAAATGGCACGATGGGCGGGCGCTCTATTAGCTACGCGGGTGGACGAGAAACTGGAAGATTTGAAACCCGGGGAGGAGGAGATGGAAGACAGGTGAATTCGCTGTCAGGGGGATATCCAATTAGGGATACAACAGAGTACACCAGGACGAATTCAAGTTTGAATAACTGGGGAAGAAACCAGCGGGGGAAAGATGAGTTCGCTCCGAGGAGTAAGTATGAAGATTCTAGAAACAAGTCGTACGCTGATGATGATGAAGAGGATGAGCCTTACGCTAGAAATAAGACTTACAAAGAAACGTACAAAGAGAGCAATCAGAGAGATGATGTCAACGGAAGAGGTTACCCAGCAGGGGATGCCAAATACGGAAGCAGACAGAATTCAACGTATGACAGAACCAGCGGTGATTTTAACGGCCGGAAAAACAGCCGAGATTCAAGAGATTACAACGGCGCTATAAAAAATATTCCAGAATCATCCAATCGGTACGAAAGATCAAGCCGTCTTTCATCCAGTGCGTTAAACAACGACCCTCGAATGGGAAGACAAACTAGCAGGATCTTATTCGATGGAGAAGCTGACGCTAAAGATAAAGAACGTCGTTTCAACGAAATGGCACGATCATCTTCTAGTGACGTTGGTGAAAAAGAGTTCCTTGGCAAGGTTCAACGCGAGTTGGAGTACCAACGCCGCGAATGGAAGGGTGAGATCGACCGCTTGACCAGTAGTAGCCTTATGCCGGGATCCGGTTCATCCTTCGACGCGGTTAAAAACAGCGTGGTAGACACCAGTACCGGGTTACCGATCTTCAAAGCATTTATCGACGTCAGCGAGTTTCCCGCGTCATCCGTTAAAGTTAACGTCGATAAGTTAACGAATAAGGTCGTGGTGGAAGCCAAACAAGAAGCAGGCGCTGGAAGTACCGCGAGATCCTTCACCCAACGCGTGCAGCTGCCACGTTTCGCAGATGATCAAAACCTAGTGGCGCGAATGAATAAAAACGGCATACTCAAAGTGGAAGTGCCGTTGATTTATTACTTCCCAGAAGCAGACGGGAAAAACGATTCGGGCAAAGCGAAATCATTCGTTTACGAAGTCCGAACGGATCCCGTGGATGGGTCAAAAGTTATGGAGATTTTGGTCAACACGGGTAGGGATATGAGCTCGAGGGATTTGAGGGTTGAGATGGAGGGGGATAAGTTACAGATTTGGGCGGTTAAAACCTCGGGATCAGTTGATAGTAACGAAGAAGGAAAGAGGGTACTGATTAAGCAATATACGATGCCGCCAAATGCGGATGTGGAAGGAATACAGACGCATAGAACGAAAGATGGAAGACATTCCATTCTGATTCCACTGATATGAGAATGAGACGCGGAGGAATGGAATTTATTGGTGGAACTGATAATTATGAGACTATGAATTTGCTTTTATAGCGATGCAATACGTTTGTTAATCAACTGATTTAAGACTGCATTTTGATGACTTTATATTTACAGTGTAACTGATTAATGGTTATCTAAGACTTACCGGTTAAAGGTTATTCAAGATCCAAAAATTATCGACAGAAATATATGTATATATTGTTCAGAAAGATTTATTTTTAAGTTTGTAAATGTATAATTTAACTGAATAAGTAACAAGTTTGAATAATTACTGTTCACTTGAATAAGGTTTGTCTATGCCAATTAATTGACTGCATGCTTAAGGATCTTGTTTTGTGACGACGTTTCATATATTTTTTGGTTATTGTAATTTGTCTACAACATATCATTTTGGATTAACGAGTTGTTTTTTGTAAAATAAATATATTTTGTTGAATTATCGCTTTTTGGACATTTTTCGCTTAAATGTTTTTAATTATAGAGTCTAAACAATCTTCGAATTAAAACAAATACAAGTTCAAATTTCATGGTATTATCAAATCCGTTACTTTTTACATTCATTTACAAACTGTTGAATTAAAGTAGACTTTAAACTATTTCTCTTTAAATTAATGTATATATTAGATACAATTAAAGATACTAGTTTTTTTATCAAAAAATAAAAATTTCCAAAATAACCAACAAACAATTTAAATCCTTTTCATTCAATTTCTTTAATATGAAGTCCAAAACAACTTCAATCAGTATCATTCATAGATTATTTTACTTTATCAAAAACGCCGATTAAAATCAAAGTGTCTAGACATTAAACTGAACCTTAATATTCAATTCATTTCAACTGTTTATACGTTTTATATGTTCTGTGTTGACGAGAGACCGAATGCAAGAATTGAGAACAGATTTCAAAACCAGCAAAGTCTTCCTAAATAGAAATAGTAATCGTAATAAAAAAAAAAAAAAATTCCAGACAAAATTTATAAATTAACTATCATTTCATTTCAATAAAATAACGCAGATGTAAAAGTAAAATGTTCAAAATATCCCCTGTCAAGGCTCATCAGAGAAGCGGTTAGAGCGCTGGACTCTGACGCAACAAATCCAGGTTTGAATCCCGGATAGATCAATATTTCTCTAACTTGTTGCACGTTTAAATTGACAGCTACGTCGTTCGTAAAATATAAACAGACGTTTAAATTGACAGCTACGTCGTTCGTAAAATCCAGACGTTAACCATAAACCTAACCCTTTAGATTTAACGATAACCTACCGCGTTGTGATTTACAACTTTAGCTTAGTACGTCTCCAGTGACGTCTCTTTGAGTTGTACCTACAATGCAAACCAAGAATAATATTATGAAAAAATTTCAAATATCTATTTAAATTAATGAAACAACAACTACATGCAACTATAAACTATATAAAGACAGAATAGATTGAAATGAAAGAAGTTCTTTTCATAGCCTAACTTCTCAATTGTTTTTCAAATAAAAGGTACACACTCGACCCCCCCTCTTCCCCCAGATTAATTCTTGGCATAATTTAAAACCTAGAAGATACTCCGCGTTAATCAAAAAAAATTTAAATGCAACTCAAACAGATATAAAAAAATGAATGATACAAAAATACAATAAATAAAAAACAGATAGTTTGGACCATAAATAAAAAATGCAGGATAATATCCAGGAAATGTTTTTTATTTTACCGAATTGTATTTCCGGTCTTCATTCGTACCCACTGGGGAAGTGGTCTGTTCTGTTTCTGCTTGCGAGCCAGCTTCATCTTAATGCGGAACGTCTTGTGCGCGGCCTAAAAGCAAAACGAACGATTTTTCTCAACGTCACATCACCACAATTTGGCAATTTAGTAACAATTTAATTCATAAAACAAAAAATGCTTTAAAAATTTTATATATTTCGTATTGCAAACAAGAATATAATTTTATAAACTCTATTCAAGCCATATTTATCACGATTCATCAAATCGAGCCGCCTTTTATACAATCCCATACATTTTTCCCCAAAAAATCCTATGATAATATTCACACGTCAAATTTTAATCCTAATAAATCCGCAACTAATCATCGCAAATATCACAATCTAATATCAAATGTACATTAAATAACTTCATCTATAACGGAATTTATAAGTATTTTTACCATAAATGAATAATTAATTAATATTTTTGTAAATAAAATAAAATAAATTTAATACCATTATTAGTTCAATCCAATGATGGACAGAAAAGGAAATAGAAATCTTTTTTCTTTTCTTTTCACAAAATAGTTTTTGTAAATTGCCTAATTGTCAAAAGAGGGAATGCCAAAATTCTGTCAAATTGACAGTTTTAAGATAAAATTAAACACAATAATTATATACAGGCTAACATAATAAGATACAGATGTATTTAATTTGATTAAACATATTAATTTATGTTTAAGCTGGATTTAAGATTAAATATAACCAGTGTTATAGTAACGATTTGAAAAGAGGAAGAGGGGGGGGGGGGAGCGGGTTGATTTCAAAACTAAATGACTCCTTGTAAGTATTACTCTTTTGTCTCTGCGTATAAATTTTTCGTTAAAGAGTCATAGGAGAGGGAATAGGGGAGGATAACGCAAAATTATCGCCTGCAAAATATAATTCGACCTCTAATAGAGATGCATTCGACCCTCCACCACAATGCAACCTCTCACGGCGATACCACTGAATATAACAGAAGTTGGAATAACATGCACTACCAAACACACTAATTTTCAGTTATTTATTTTAAAAATCTATCGTATTAACTTTGGTTAAATTATGATGTAAATTAAACAAATAATGCAAGTAACACGCAACTTTAATAAACACCGCAAAACATTTTTATTCTATTTTTTAATACTCAAAGTCGACACAAAGTTCCTGAGATTAAAGTGAGGCATATCATACCATACCTAATTATACTTCTATTTACTAATTTAAAGATTTAAATCGAAAATGAAGAAATATTAATAATTAAATGAAAAAATTCATTTTTGAAGCGATTATCATACACTAGAACTATTAATTTGCTGAAAATTTGAAACAAATGATGAAAATTTAATGCGACATTTTATAAATAAGAACTTTAAATAAGAAGAGTCAAGATCATCGCGTAAGATTCCCTGATCGTTGTTATTGCGTTTTTAACAATAAAGTTAATTAATAATGACATTAATGCTAATTAATAAATCATTAGTTAATCAATCAGTCAGTACATTATGTAATGAAATGATGATGTTTAAATGATGCTAATGATGATTACGATGATGTTAAAATGAAAATGAAATGAAGTAGCATACGTAAATATAAAACAACGCTGCATAAACGAATAAACGTGCGTTTAAACAAAGCAAATAAATAGCCGCAATAACTGTTCTTTTACTATACGTCTGGATGTCAGCAATTTGTCCGCAAAATCAAACGCACCATGCAGCCTTTAAAAAATCACCTAAAAAACAATAAAAAATAAAATCATTTAAATAACACGTCTTCGCTTCACGTCACATCAGCGCAAAACACAATTCAACGACACATCAGTAACTATAGATCAGTTCAAAATGCATATGCCAAAATATACTACATTATAAAACGCACAAAATATACGTTATCATAAATCAGTTTAAAATTGAACTCAAATTACAAGCTAATTTTAATATTGTAAAAATAAAAATTTATAAAAAGTATATACATAAAAGTACATCTCGAAGAAATAAAGCAACTTTAAAACACTCCTTTTTTAAATTAGTGAAATTTAAATCAAAATTATCCATTTTGTTAGATACTACCTACCTAATTTATTATCATAGAGTCGACAGTTTTAGTCCCACGCAGTTTCCTGACTCTTTTTAACGCAATGAGAAACTTTTCTCCTGAACTCAGCCTTCGAGTCCCTCCAGTCTTTCTGTTTAAATAAACAAATGGTAAACAACCAAATTATAAACAAACATTAAATAAACAAACAATAAACAAATAAAAAATAAATATTTAAAATGTTACGATACAGTAAAACCTCTTACTAAAGGGTGCAACAATAGCTACATCTAAATATTTACACGACCCGTTAAACCAATCCTAACAGTTAGTTGTTAGGGTTAGGATTAGATTTTGTGTTAAGTTTAGGCTTGGTTAGATTTACTAATCCCAAATGAATTGACAAAGCCAATTTGCCGGGTTAATGTCCCCGAGGCCCATTAGTCGTGCTACCGATTGATTATAAAAACAATACTAAATGATAACAAAGACGAAAAGACATAAGAAGAAGAAAAGAAGAAAGATATAAGAAAAGAAACGTAAAAGATATAAATCCATCTCACAGCAGCGTCTATGTTAGCCGGTGATTCATCATTAGGGTCTGTTAGTAGAGAGATAACACTGATCATGATTGTCTCAACCGTGTGTATAGGCAGCCATCTTTCCTCCGGTCTCTCGTATCCGTACTTATCCTCTCCTGGATCATGCAGGATGGATATACAGACATCACCCGTCTTCGATACTGCAATGGGATATTAATCGTTTGACGTCACATCACGACAAAATGATTTTGGTTAAATGTTAGGATGTGTGGAAAGTTCATATATATGTTAAATGTTCTGAATGTTCTGAACGTTAAATGTTCTAAATGTTCTGAATATTGAAGTGTTCTGAATGGTTATCTGAATGTTCAAATAAAGTTGAACTGAATAAATGAATGCTATTTTAATCATATTTTTGCGATAATTTAATATTATTGTGATATTAAATTAAATTAAAAATATAGAAATTTAAATAACCATTAGGATGCCAAATTTCCGTGATGAATTTTAGTTTGGGAGGTTTCTGTGGGTAGTCGGACGGAAAAGTGAGATGTGTTTTGAAGAAGCCGCCCTCACTAAAGACAGAAAAATCACAAAAAGTAAAATCTCATTTATAAAATGATAAAAATATTGATTTTTTATGCAAAGTCACATCAGCATAAAATTTTAAAAAATGGACATAAAAACATATAGTCTATAATATATTGACTAACTATAATCGAATATAACTTTTGAATTATTTTATTTTATAGAATTTAGTATAAAATGTAAAAATTCGAATATTATAAAATAAAGTTAACGACAATTAACCGATTTGTGGAAAAAACTATCGAAAATTGCGCCAATCTACGCGTCTTAATATGATGGTACATACTAGAGTGTATCGGGCGGGCCAATGATGAGTACTTCCCATTTGAAAATATCGTCATCATCAATGAGACCCGCAGAAAAGCCTTCGACTGGATGCTTATTCAATTCTATCAAACGTTGTAAGAAAAACTATACAAAATTATATACGACTATTTATCGTAGACAAAAATGCAATACAAACAGACAAACATGCAGATAGACAGACACACAGACAGACAGACTAGCAGATAGACAAACAGACACACAGACAGACTAGCAGATAGACAGACAGACTAGCAGATAGACAAACAAAAACAGTTTTTCTATATAATAAAACGTGCCCTATTATAAAACAATGAAACAGACAAACAAACAAACAGACAATCAGAAAAACAAACAGACTAACAACAGACAATCAGACAGACAGACAAAAAACAGACAATCAGACAAACAAACAGACAGACACACAGAAAGATAATTTGGTAATCCTATAAACGGTGGTCCCAAAATCCAACTTGACCGAAATCATTTGGGTTAGGGTTAGCCTAACCCTAATTAATTAGCCGTTTACAGGATTACCGATAATTTCTATATTATATAATATAACGTGTCCCCTTATAAAACAATGAAACGAAACGACAAACAGATAGACAAACACACGGACAAACAGACAAACAAGCAAACCGACAAACACACGGACAAACAGACAAACAAGCAAACCGACAAACACACGGACAAACAGACAAACAAGCAAACCGACAAACACACGGACAGAGAGACAATTTCTATATTGTATACTAAAACGTGTCCCCTCATTATAAAACAATGAATGAGCCACTTTCAATGACCTGCCAATTGTCTGCGTAATAATAACGCCCCCTGTTGAGACATTTCCCTTCTGTTCCCTCGTCTGCCTAACTTTTCCTAATCGGAAACGCGAGGGAAACAGGACGTTTAATTTACTGCGTAAAATAAAAGAAAAATAAAATCAATTTAACGCAGCAATTTTTTACACAGAGAATTTTGATTCTGAAGACACTTGACACGGGATATTTATAGCCAGCCAATCAGAGTCGATGATTCTAAATCGATTATTTACTAGTGTGTTTTTTTAGTCTAAAGTAGTAATTTTATGTAAAATATAGAGATTTGTAAAAAAATCGTCAGATTAACTGTCCAATTTGTAAATAAAAGGTAAAATTAGTAAATTACTGGAAAATAATAATTGCGACTGAAAATTGACCCCCCCTCAATCCAAATAATTACAATAATCCAAATTTTGATATCACTCGGTAGATCCGAACATATATTAAAATTTCTAACCAATAGTAAATAACTTACACGACACCATTCAATCTTACTCAAATCCTATAGGTTAAAGAGTGAGAAATTTAAAGTTCCTTCTATCCGATTGGCGCTAACTTGCTAGAGTTAGTTTTAAAGTAATATTGAAGGACATAATGATGGCCAGTCAGTGGTTGAGACTTTCCCGTCAGTTCCAGGCCCGCGTTAGGTCCTACTCGGCCGCCGCCGCCTCCTCGGGGGGACACGGGGGGGCCGAGCACGCCGCAGGGGGTACGGTTCTTAATTTCATCGCGTTTAATTATAGTTGAATTTTGTATTTAAATAGTTAATAAATATAAGGTTAAAAACGTTGAGAGACGATGTCGATGATTTTTTTAATAATTTATTAATTTATAATACTTATAATATTATATTTAGTTAATTATTAATATTATAATTATTTAATTAAGAATTAAAATTAAGTTTAACGTCTGGCTTATCGTATAATACGTCTCAGAATTAGCTGTTAATTTTCTCGTCTTACTAAAGGGTGCGACAACTTAAAAGTTAAATTTACTAAAACACTAAAGGCTGCAGCAAAGATTCAAGTTTTTGTTTGACACGGCAAATTAAAATTGAAACTTAATTTACTAAAGGGTGCAGCAAAGTGTCTATTTTTTGTTTAACAAGGAATGCGCTTGTGGAAGTTGTTGTCGTTTTTCGTGGCTGTCCCTGGGGTGGCTGTCTGCATCGTCAACGCTCAGATCAAGGAGAAGGAGGAACACGAGCATCACGTTAGACCCGAGTTTGTGCCCTACTCTCATCTGCGTATAAGAAGCAAGGTGCGACTAACTTGCATCTTATTTTATCATTTGTTTATATTTATAACATGACGCACTGGACCATTTTGTCCCAGGATGAAATGGCAACGTACATTTGTCTGTGGTTATTTTGTTCGTTTTTCATTCGCTACAGTATTAGTTATAAAGAAATGGATAAATTCAGGTTTAGAGTTATTATAATTAAAGTTTAAATTGAAGTTAAAATTTCTGAGGAATGTCTTTCATGTAGTTGCTGATGTAAGAACCTAAAGGGTGCAACAGGCTGGCTAAATGTTGCATATTTTTTATTTATTTCATTTCATATGGCATAAATGTGATATATAAATTACGAGATGAACTATATGAAATGAGCGATTTTATTGCCAAATGACTAATGCTTTTGATCAACAAATAGGTTGATCGAAAGGTATCGAGTATAAATATATTTGATATTAGGATTGTTATCAATTCCAATTTAACGAGTATTTAGACATCACTTTATATCGGTTCAAAATTTAAAGAGCAAGTTACAGCAGTCTGTGATTATTATTTTTGTTCTTGTCCAGTTATTGTACAACTGTTTGATAAAGTTTGATACTAACTTTAAAGATGTAGAGAGATGCACAGAGAGATTTTTTTAAATTTAGTATTTTTTAAATTTTAATACTATTTACGATTATTTCAATTTTTTTTTAGAAGTTTCCATGGGGGGATGGCAACCACACCCTGTTTCACAACCCCCACGTAAACGCCCTCCCTGATGGATACGAGGAGGAAGAGGAGGGACATCATTAAAGAATAACGAACAAGAATAGCTTCGTTTCCGGGGGGGGGGAAAATTTCCCGCTTCCGTTTCAACGCGGTGAATACATGGACCATAGTTTAGACCATAGTATCTTTAAGACCATAATAACTTTGAGACCAATTTTTCTTTTAGTTGCAATATAAGTAAAATATTGAATAGTTTACGATTGAATATTAAGGAATATTAATTGATATATTATAGTGTTGATATATTAAGAAATAATAATTTGGTTTCAGTGGTTTACGTATATTGATGATACGAGTGAATTTTGATTTTGAAATAAAAATGTTGAGATTTATTTATTGTAAGAGTTTTATGAGGGGTTAATCAAGAGGTGATACTGGAAGTTGGAAGTCCAGAATCAACCCCCCGCCCCCCCCAATTATCATGTTGTAATTTTTGTTAAAGATAAAATTTTGCAGACAGTAATTGAATGAAATGATACAGGGTGCGATAAATTTTTGTGACCCTTCAAAACAGACCCACTGTTAATTTTCAAGGTCATAGTTCATGATCCGTTAAACTACTAGATCGATTAATTTTGTCATGGTGCCCAATGTTTAACATTGGAATACAAATTGTTTATAAATTGTTGCCAACAACAGCTGATGTAAATAAAATCGTAGTATACAATCAAATGTCTGCGAGATTTCTTAGAATTATCATTTTCAAGATTTTGTATAAATCTGCAACTTAAATACAATTAAAAATATTATTATAATCATATTCATTTATTCATAATAAATCATGAATTTTACTTTAAAATACCAAAAACGATGCAATAACCACTTTTCAGTATCAATTTAATCATCAATTTATTCATCCAAGCGCTTTTAAATAGCGATAAACAATTTAAAGTTTGTTGTGACATCTCGATGACGCAACGACTCGCACGCAAGAATGTACACCAGCATGTCCTAGGTTCTATTCCTTCTCCGTTGCCTTGCCTGTGATCTGCTTTGTACCTCTCAGTCGACCTGTACGTCTGGCGGCAATCAAACCGACCTGAAGATAAACAAAAAAGTGCGCTGATGTGACGTCCAGAAATTACAATTTACGTCGAGAGATAATAATTTACGTAATAAAGAACCAAAAATATTTAACATAAAAATAAATATACAATATATTATAAATCCAGTAGATTGTCAGTTTGTGCTGATGTAATCACAACATCAGCGAACATTAGTATTCATATATATTACAGATAGAGAATAATTATAAATTAAGGCGATAAACAATTGACAGCTAAATAACAGATCAGATGTTTTGTGCTAAAGCGTTTATTTTCAAAGTCGTACAAACGTACAACTCACAGCGAGGCTGTTTATCATCATTTCTGTGTTAGTATCATTATCATCATCATAATAAAATCATTATTAATTATACAATAATCAGCATTACACATGGTTACATATGTAAGAATAATATCATTAATTTGTTGCTTAATAGCATTGTTATCAAGTAACAGTTTACATTACACTAGTTTAACAGTTTACACTATAGTAACAATTTAATTAGACAAAAAATTAGATTTATTCAATCAACGACAAGAATTACTTCATTGAATATACAACACTATAAACAGAATATTATTTTTATCGAAAATAAATCGACTGCTTAACCAATATTATTTTCTAACAGTAGAACTAAGCAGTCAAAACCAAAATTAATTGCGAGATAAATAATTTACAAGATAATTAAATAAATAATTAGTATTATTAGTGAGAAAAGCGTCAGATATGTGCTTGGTTAAGTAGTCATTGATCAGTGCATAAAACACCATCTAACTCTCAACTTTTATCATCATTTACTCAACGAATTCTATATAGTTTGTTGCACCATTTAGCCCAAATTAAACATCATATTTTGAAAGAATGCAAGTAAGCAAAGACAATATGAAAATATTTCAGTCAAACGTTGAAACTATACTGAAAAATAGTAAAGGTACCCCTACAAAATGGTCCTTAATATATCAACCAGACAAAACGGCATCACCATTTCATTCATTAACCCTAATTCCTAACTAACTCTAAACTGAACCCAAAACCTAACTTCAATCCTATCCTAACCCGTATCCCAACTACAATTGTAAGAATTAACAATCTTTGCCATTTTGCCAGGGCTGTTTTGAAGGGTCACAAATTTTTTGAAAATTAATTAAAAAATGTAAAAATCGAATCTACTTAAGTTAAAGATAAAAACTACAAAACAATATAAGGGAGCATCCATTAAGGATGTCCCCTAAGAGGGAGGGGGAGGGGGTTTCTACAAAGGGGACATATGGGGGGGTGGGTGGGTTCAAGTGCTTAGGACATCCCCATATAAAATTACAGACTAGGTTATATTTAACTTGTCATATTCTCTGTTAGAGATTTATGTAGTCTTAATACCCAACACCCTTATTATTTGAATATTATTTTCTCCCTTCTCTTAGTAAGAGTTGCAAACTTGCAGCCTACAACCTAGCACCCCCTTTAATTAAATGATGCATCAATAAATTCGGACAATTTTTACTAAAGCCTAAAAATATTATGTACTACCATCAACAACAAATCTGCCAATTAACCTAATAAATTCTATGTTCTAAATTTCTTCTGAAAATAAGGGAGTTCTGTTTTAGCAGGGATGTTCCCGGGGGGATGGGGTCTCCAGAAAAGGGACATAAAGGGACAAGGGGGAGGTCAAAAAGTGCTTATTTTTTGCGGACGTCCTTAATGGATGCTCCCTAATTGATAAGATATAAAAATCAGGGGTACCTTTTTTCCGGCTGACTTATCCCTGGCCACAGTTGATGCCTTACCAATGTGTTGATGATTACCACCACCATGAGGATGCTCTACAGGCTGCAACAACAAAACATAACACACACTTAAAACTAATTGACGATTATATTGCCAATTAAATCTAATAGTGAATTAGAAACTCCTTTATGAAATTAATAGATTCTAATGTAGATTAATTTTTAATAGTCATTTAAGCGAATCTAATGCCCAGATTTTAAAAACGATAACTTTCGTTGCAACAATAAAGAAGAAATATATGCCATAAAAACGCAAGACATGAAATCCCCCCCAATAAAAATTTGAAAAGCTCAAATGCGGAAACTATATTTTTATATATCTGCACTAAAATAACGACTAGATTGTAGCTCCAACAAATAAAATGAACAAATAATAAATTGAAATATTTGCTATATTTTTGATAGTAATAAAATAGTCATCTTTAAAAAAAAAAAATAAATATAATACTTCAAATGTTGACTACTCACGTTCATAGCCACTCCTCTAACTTTGGGCCAACAGTTTCTCTTCACTTTATACTTATGATAAGCGCGTCCAGCCTTCAACACGGGCTTGTCAATGCGACCACCCCCCGCAACAATACCTCAATTACAAAAAATTATTAAGAATTAAGCTTAACCTTAAGAACTATTAGTTCTTAAGGTGAAAGTTGAGATTTGGGTTAAAATTAGATTTAGTAAATGGACGGGGTCATTTCAACGCGTTTATGTATACGGGGCCATTTTGTCAAGGTACCAATACAAACATAAATAAAAAAACTCGCAATTTTCTAAGCTACAGAAACGCTTCAACAAGCCTACAACCATTAAAATTAGAAAATAAATATAGCAAGTTCAAAAGACTTAAAATAGAATCCAATTTAAAAGTAAACGATTGCTCAAAATTAAAAACAAAATTTAACACGAAATAAACTAAAACCAAAGCCAATCCACTTACCGACCATGGCTCTGTTAGTTGATGGCATGATCTTCTTTGTACCGGACGGCAACTTCACTCTCGTTCTCTTTGTCTCAGGGTTGTGAGAGATCACCGTGGCGTAGTTGCCGGACGTTCTTGCCAACCTGCCGCGATCGCCGGTCTTCTCCTCGAGGCAACAGATTACCGTACCTTCTGGCATAGCGCCCACCGGCAGGATGTTGCCAACTTGGAGATTAGCTGAAAAAATGGTCAAAAAAATGATAGGAAAATTGCCAAGCAAATGGTGATGGGAAAAATGGCAATAAAATGACAGGAAAATGGTAATAAAAAATAAAAAGTCTTAAAATAGATCAAATAAAAATGAGCTTTAAAATGAAATATAACAAAAGTAATAAAGACGTAAATATTTTTAAAAAAATAAGACAATTAGTAACTGGCTCAGAATAGCGTAATGTAATCGATCAGTAATAATCAGAGAGGGCAAGTGTATCATCATAGCCAATCATAATCGATAACTGCTTATCGTTTAATGTCACATCAGCACAAAAAGATTAGTTAAAAGCGGATAACAATTCAAATGTAGAATATACATAAATTGAAGTTACCACTGCAAACATTGCAAACATAATATTCATACTCATAATCAATTATAATTAACAATAACTAACAAATATTAACCAAAGATAAAGTTTAACGTCTGGATTACCGTATTATAAAACAATCTCTCAGACATAACTGTCAATTTACGCTTCTTACTAAAGAGTGAAGCTAGTTAAACAAATACTGAGCAATACGCGATTCGAACCTGGACCCGTCGCGTCCGAGTCCAGCGTTCTAACCACTTCTTTAATGAGCCTCGACTCAAAAACATACCATTATGTATATTTTATAGACGCATTTTATTGGGATGTACATAGATTACAGCGAACACGCTGCACCCTTTGGTAAAACGCTACATTTTTATTTTATAATTTAGATATTGGCTCAGTATAGCGTATCAATGAATCGATCAGTTGATATGATCAGAGAGGGCAAGAGTATCATCATAGCCAATAATATCCAAACTAAAGCCAACGGTAATCAGTAATTTAAAGTCTAAAGATATTCGCATCGAAGTCTTTAAAGCGACGAAATTTGCGATTCACACGGGATTCAAACCCGGAGGCTCTGCTTATGAATACAGCACACTAATTATTTTGTCATAATTGACATTAGAAATTTAAAATTTACATTCATAAATTAATATTCTAGGAGATTACTGTGTTGATTAATATCCAGTTATTACAACAAAATATCTTTATATTATAAACAGAGAGATATAAATTTAAGTTTTTATGTTTTTAAATTGACCACTTCTCAGATGTAAAGTTTCAGCACGATCAAATATGATCAACGTGAAGATTGATCATCATAGTAGCGTCAAGTTTTCATCAGAAACTCGCGTTCAACATCATTTAGATCAAATACAACATTTAAATTGAAATAGATAAAAACGATGCGTGCAAATTAAACCTATACATTGTTAGATAAAAATAACAAACATGATACCAGAAGAAAACATTAAAGCATTTTTATATATATAAGTTGCATTAAAACAGCTTTAGTACAAAAATAAAATAATATATTATCAAAAATTACAATAAAACAAAAGATATATAAACATAATAATAATAGAAATATTTCATCTTGCTGGTTAGAATGTCTAAAAATCACAAAAGAAAAAACAAGGATTGTCATAAAATAGAAAGCGGTGGCCAACCTTTTCTGCCACAGTACACAAACTGGCCGGTATGCATGCCCTCGGCGGCAATGAAAGTTTCAGTTTTTAGTTTATATCTGTACGGGTCACGGAATGAGACTTTAGCAAGGGGTGCACCACGACCCGGGTCGTGTATGATGTCCTATATGGGAAAAAATGTAAAATACGCGCTAAAATACATCACAAAATGGCATTCTACACGATATTAGAATTTCATCTCAAAAACCTAAAAATATTCTCACAATTCCTCAAATATAGTAATATATCTAAATTTATTAAGCTTCTCGTACTTTTAAATCTGATTTTGTCACTTTTTATGCTTAAAATACTGCGAGGTACGAAACCGAACTTAACCCGTATTCTTACCTTTACGACTCCCTTGATGTAGCCGTGTCTCTCCGCGAAGTCTACGGCTCTCAACTTGGCCGCCCCCTTCCTGTGCTTCGTGTGGGCGCGGAAGATCCCCCCCGCCCCCTTACGCTGACTCCTAATTACACGTCCCATCACTTTGGTCTATTCAAAAATACAAAATGCACATTAATTACAATAAATTAACAATCTACACGAGAAATGCGAAAATAATCGTATAATTATGTAGAATGATTTCATTTTAGCGTTCTAGAAAAAGGAAAAGTTTTATTTCGATTCCCTCTAGGAGATTAATTAGGATAAGATTAAAGGAAAAATGAGAAAAAAAACGCACCACTGCACGCAGAACCAGAAACAGAAAAGACTTGAGCCAAGAAAAACAACAAGAATGAGCAAATTTTTTATTTTATTTCTTTTTCATTTTGCGTCCTTGTTTCCCATAGATTTTGAGAATATTTTTGACGAATAAAAACTGACCAAATGAGATCATTTCATGAGATTGACTTTTTGCTAAAGGTGTAGCAAGAGTTTGGTCATGTGTTATCAAGGACTTCGGTGCAAAGTATGCATTGTAGTGAAATTTATAATATAATGTTTAAAAATCTTATTGTTGTTAAAGGTATTTATCTAAAGAAATTCCCCTGAGGAATATTTACTAGCACGATATTCAAACGTTTAATAGACCAAAATCTATACGTTACATTTTGATACTGATTTTTTTAAAACAAATAAGTGTAATTCCAAAAACAATTTAGAACATTTCAAACTTTTAATCTTCAGAAAGTCATATAAAAAAGATATGCTATATGGACTATATAACAATAAAGTTTCTGTATATACTATAATGTAAGCCTATTAAAGCAAAATTAAATATTACTACTATTTCTAAAAATTTTCTCAATCTTCATACACCTATCACAGACTAATTCAATATAAAATATCAAAATATCTATCATTTCTACAAATCCCATCCCACCACACCCTATGCACTTATATACCCCCGCCCACTTTCGTGTCTATAAAAATTATTAAAATTCGCCACGACCACCGGCACAGGCAGCGCAATCGTCAACACCCCCGCAATCACGCACAACGTCCCCACCAGCTTCCCCCACAACCCCACGGGAGTAATATCCCCGTACCCTACCGTCGTCATCGTCACAATGGCCCACCAAAAAGCTCCTGGGATCGATGTAAACTTACTGGTACTCTCACCCATTTCGGCGTAATAGGCAGCCGAACTGAAAATAACCATCGCGACTATCAGAAAAAAGAAAAACATCCCGAGTTCCCTCATGGATGTCTTTATCGTCATTCCCAGGATACGCAACCCTTGTGAATGCTTGGAAAGTTTGAACACGCGGAAAACCCGGAGGACTCGTATGAAGATGAGGGAGCCGGTTTTTTTTGCGCTTTCGCAGTTACCCTCTGTTTGCTGAACGATAAGAGTAATGAAGAAAGGGATGATGGCGAGAACGTCGAAGATGTTCATGACGTTGAGGGAGAAGTGACGTTTGTGGGGGCATGAGAGGAAACGAAGGAGGAACTCGACGGTGAACCAGGTTACGCAGACTGTCTCGATCACGAAGAAGGGATCCCTGATTTGCAAGATTAAAAAATGACAGTATTAATTCGAAATATTTAAAGTAATATAAATTTTTTTCTATATACAATCGTTCAATAATTGGTAGTAATTAACAAATATATTATATTTAATAACTTTTTATGTTTATTTTAAAATATTGATTATTTGGTAGAAAGAATTTAAGGTCGTTTAAGGAAAGAAATTTAATAAAAATATTTAAAGAATTTTGAACAAACTAAACATTTTTATCAACACACATTTTATTAACAGAACAAAAACAGTTAATGACAGTTTCAAAAACAGTTCAAACAAAAATTGCAAAACAAAAATTCAGTTGAGAGAATGTAATAGATTAAATTATTACATACAAGCTAACGGAAAAGCTATAAAATTCTCAAAAATACAACCTGTAATTAGGCTGAATACGAAAACTAGCACCTCCATCCATTGAAACATTCAAACAAATCGGTCTCTCGAAAGCCGGCAACGTCTCCATACAAAAGTTCGTAATGGACACCATGATGCAAACGACTGAAATAATCGCAAATATCTTTGCAGCCCAAGAACTATCTGGCTCCTCACAGAGCAACCAGATGACCCTCTGCCAGGCAACCTTAGGCAACCTCATCACCTGGTCCAGTATGAATCCCTCCTTGAGCTTATATTCCAAAATAGCATCAGAACCCAACTCGTAAAACTCGAGCTCATCGAGAAAGATCTCATCTGGAACCTCAAGTGGTCTCTTGAGCCTTCCTCCGCTTTGGTAGTAGTAAAGAACGGCCTGGAATGACGGGCGGTGACGGTCGATGAAGTACTCGTGGCGGCGGGGGTCCCAGAACTGCTTCCTGTTGGCGTGGTTCCCCAGGAGGGTGTTGGGGAAGCGATTTAGGGTGCGGAGTTGGGTTTCGAAGCGTTGGCCGCTGACGTTGATGATGATGCGTTGACAGCCGGTTGTGGAGCAATCGTGACAACGAAGGTCGATGTCGTCTGGCAGGGTGGTTAGCTCAACGTGGACGATCTCTGACGTCACCTGACTGTACTTGCTGCAAGCGAAACGTAATTTATTGGGTTGTTGTGAATATTAAATAATTTATCAAATTTATTGGGTTGTTATAAATTTATTGGGTTAGTAGAAATTGATTTATTGGGCATAATTATATTATAGCGGCATAATTGCGATGGACAAAGTTAATCGTTAACAAATAAGTTGAAACATCAGTAATAATTATTCTGATCGAATAAAAAAGTAATTAATTGTTGTTGTAACTTTTTTGTTTTCAATTTTAAAACTACTAATAAACCAATGATAATAAGTGATGACACTAATAACTACTAATAAATTACTATCTAGACTAACAAACGAAAAATTAACATATCATTTTAATTTGTAACGCTACACTGATAATTAATACATTTAAATTTTACTCAAGAACAAACAATCCTCATCCGACAATCCTGATAACTTATTCTCTATGCCTCTGCATTAATTATCAGATATTATTATTCTGAAATAGAGAAAGAAATGTTATCTTCGAGCTGGGTCGATCTTGGCTTGGAGAAAAAATAATTGGATTCAGGGCAATGCTCGCTCGACGGTGGACTGAGCGACTGAGACGATCATCAGATAGAGGGACTGACATTGCTGCGGACCGTGGGAGAGTCAGACGTGAAAGGAAGAGCCGTTATTAATACGCAACGACGTGAAAGACGTGAAAGATAGAAACAGTAAGAAAGATAGAAAATAGATAGAAATTAAGATAGAAAGACACTTAGATAGAAAGTAGAAATAAGATTTACGTTGATTAGCCTAATTATCTATAATTTTTAAAATCGCATTCTGAGCTTCTGATTGCAATAACAATTTTTACAACTAATCCTTGATTAATTTTAAAAATTGATATTTTAATTGAGAATTATAAGCATTTTACTGCCACCCCTACTATTAATAATATTCGTAATAAAACGCATGTAGATCATACGATTATACGAATTAAAAGATGTAAAAAATTGCTTTTATACTGCTTTTATAAGTATATATTTAATAGGCTTATTAATCTATTTATTTCTTATATATGAATAGGTTAACCGTTATAGGTTACCGGTTATCTGTATTCTCACGTAGTTCATAACCTTGATTGTCTAAATCACATTTTCTTCTCTCATTACAAAAGGCGTTAGGGCGTAAATGAAGATAATAACTATGAGAGAGACTGGGAGACAAAAACTAATAAAATACAATCAATATTTGACAGGTTTGTAATAACCGCTCCATAGAGTCTTTGTTTCTTGAAATTATTTTATGCTCTGCTAGATATACCGTCTACTTTTTGTCATTTTACGCTGTTTATATAATACATTTTGTATACTATCTGCACCCTTTAGTAAACTTCTTAAATTATTGCCCGCATATAACACGATATACATTACATGCCTTCATATATTGGCCAACATATACAGAACTTTTTATTCATTTTTAATTCATTCATTCATATATTACTTCATTCTTTTTAATTTAAGAGTTTAATAAAGCTTATATGTCATTTGCTTCTGAAGATTAACTAAAATTCGCCCCTTATTTATTATTTATACATTTATTTTATAAATTACACAAGATAAGTCTATAGTCTTTCCATCTACTTGTTCACAATTTCTCAATTTGTGGCTTTCACAGGGGCGTCATTACGTGGGTGCGGGGGGGGGGGGCGGGCCGCCCCGTGTGACACCATCGTAGGGGGGTGACACCAAAAATTTTGGACGGAAATTTTCCTTCGAAAAGAAATAAATAACAATTACTCAATGAATAACAATGGGCTCATTTATTTATGCTTGAACTGTGAATGAATGTGAACGGTCGTAATGAATTGATACTTCCTTCAAAAGATCGTAAAAGAAGTAACAAGCAGAAAAAAAGGTCATCACTTTGTTTTCGGAGGAAAATTTTGGTCCACGATGTTTTTGTTACTATTTTTTTTCGCTTCAGAAAATTTTAGCCCAGCAGAAAAAAATACGTCGCGCCGCACCGGGTGACACTAACCCTTGTGACGCCACTGGGCTTTCATATACGGTCTTCATTTATTCCGAATGCAACTCGACGATGAGAGGCTTTACTTCGATAAATAATAGACCCATCTCTCCCTCTCAAGGGAGCCACTACGGGCTCTTCTTGGTCCCCCCTCCCCCGGTGCCCCCGCCCAGGCTCGGAGCCCGGGGATCCGTCGCCGAGTTGACGTTAAATGAACTCACTCTGATTTCTGTCAATTAATGTCGTGATGTTCTGAGAATAATAGAAACATTTTGAGAATATATCTTAGGATAAGTTGATAGGGTATTTGGGTAGGATATATATTTAACGGGGGGGGGGGAGGCAATCTTATTTATTTAGATGTCGAATTTATTTATATTTCATTGTACATTTGATTGAATGATTATTTTATAATTTACAGGGTGGCGCAAAAAAAGTGGGACCCTCTTGTGTAATTTAAAATAATAATTTTTTTTAAACTCTTTATGCTGAAAAAACTTTTAAATTTTTGCCAAATGTTAATTTATATGAAATCATAAATCAAATTCAATATGTCTTCCTCTATGTATATATGACTTTGAGGATTATCTTCCTGGCTAGAAATCGGCTCACTCACACGCCGAATGTTCCGCACTGTTCTAACGGACCT
>JAQIXG010001163.1:0-23934 GCA_034700105.1 Oconnorella tubifera | reverse complement strand
AAAATGAATAAGTAAATAAATGAATAAAATGAATAAGTAAATAAATGAATAAAATGAATAAGTAAATAAATGAATAAGTAAATAAAATAGAAATGATGTAGACTGAATAAACATTTAATTCTATTTAACTTTAAGTACCGTCTTGATCATTTGACGGTCGACTCAGCCGTCTCTAGTGAGTACCCATCGTCTAACTAAAAGTTTGATTTCTATTTGCCAATTACCTCATGAAGAGAGACTCGCTGCGTTAAATTTGACAACTCTTGAAACTAGGCGTTTAAGAGGCGACTCGATTGAAATGTTTAAAATACTGAAGGGTTTTGAAGATATTAATGCAATGACTTTTTACACTGTCTTGTAATAATTTAAGAGGTCATCAGTTAAAGTTGTATAAGGAAAGGTTTGAAAGTAATATAGGTAAATTTTCCTTCGCAAATAGATCAGTTGATGAATGGAATTTATTACCTGTTGATATTATATCATGTAATACTGTTTGTTATACAATTTAAAAATAAGATTGGTAATTATTTAAAGTTTTGTCAAGGTTTATATAAGTCTATGGCTTTCTTCCCCTTTTTGACCATTTCGCTTAAATTTGACCACCAAGATGCGGAAGGTCTCCTGTAAATGGTCATCACGTTAGATCGCGTTAAATCGCGTTAAATCATTACTTTTAGTCAAATTAAAATAAAATATATATTACAAGTATATTTTATTCGTTGTTTATATTTGCCTTTTTTATGTTTTTTATGTTTTATATGTTACCTAAGAATGGATCTGGTTGTTCGTCAATTTATGGCAGAAGTCAGAAGAAGTTACGAGGAAAACTTACGATGTGAGATTTGTATTTGCTTATTTATGTAAAAATGTAACAATGGAATGGTAGATAGAAAACCTGTTGGGGGGGGGGAGGTGGTACAACCTGGAAAATGATGTTTCCCCTTATGAAATCTCTTTATTTAATCTCCTATGGGAATTCACCCATTCAGGAGACATTTCACGTTCAGTTGTGTGTAAAAAAATCTCTGTTTTGTTGGTCAGAACGAGCTTTATACTATTAGGGTTAATGGTATAAATGTTAATTAGGGTTAATTAATATTTAATTAAGTAATTAAATATTAATTTAGATAATAGCTATAGTTAGAATAAATTAAGCATGTTTGTTATTAGTTTAATTGTTGTTTATTTTGTAGTGTCTGAAGAGCTTCTCTCAGCGTAAGTCAGAATTTTTATTTAATTTTTAATGAGGCTACATTTAATCAATTAAATATTTATTACGTTTATAAAGTACCATTATAGTTAAATAGCGCTTCTCGATAATTACTTAGGTTCATTTCATTAGATATTATTATTATTAAGTTTAATGCTAAGTTGCATAATTCAACTTAATTCAAAATTAAACTTAAACTACTTTGCGTAGTTTAACTCCTTAACAATTTTTATTTTTTTATATTTTCGTAGAGCACATTTTTTATTCCAAGGCCCCCTGGTCTCTGCGTTTGATCTGATTGATCGTAAAAGTGTGACGCTTTTAAAAAGTGCCAGCGGCAGAAATGTATTTCAGGTCTACAATAAATGTTTTTGTATTGACTACATCTGCTTTTTATTATAAGACTATGCAAAGTTTTTTTGTAAATTTCATTTATAAAAGTATATTTTTGCATATTTCATTTAGCCTATAGCTTTTTGTAACGAGATATATAGCTTTAAGTTTAAGTGTCTCTCTAAAAGGTGCAATAAGTCAGTGAAATATTACACTGGATTTGAACTGTATATCTCAGCTTTCAGTCCATCACTCTAACCACAACTTTCAACCAAACTTATATAAAATATTAATTACTACTTATTGTGTATAAATTAAAGTTGTAAATAATTATTAACTTATAATTATTTTCTTCAGGTAATAGGTAGTTCAGGTTTGCCCTATATTTGTCTGCCTCGTGTCAATTACTGCGAATGTTTGGCATACAGATACTCAGGTAGGTGCTATTTTAAAATTTTACTTTTATTTATTGATTTAGAGAGTTTAATTTGTTTTATAGTGATTTACAAAGTTATATTATCAATAAGATAATACTAAAGTAATGTTCAACGGACTAATTGACTGGATCAAGTAACTGACTGATATTGATTGATTCATGATTGATTGAATGATTCATTAACTGATTGATTGATTGATCAACAGATTGACAATGATTGTCTTTTCTCACTATATTAAGGTTTATAGATTTCAGTGTTATGTTACAAATATGTCACTGGTACACAGTAGGGTTAGGATGTGAAAGAATTATATTTTCATATTTCAGTAAATCATTCTACATCAATACTTGTTGCACCCTTTAGTAATGCATTCATGTTAATGATTCTTCTAAATTTTGTAATAATTTCTTTACAGTTTTACAGAAGTCAGAATATTTGATGGTAGGTCTATCTCAGTTTATCAGTTAAGACTTGTTGGTCAAATGGTTAGAGCGTTGGACCTAGAACTTAAAGGTCTCAGATTCAAGCTCAGTGTGACTTTCATTGCTGACTTGTTGCACTCTTTAGCTTATTATGACATTAGCTATAAAAATATCTACTCAAATGTATAATTTATTGTACTTTTTGTTATTTTATTATCATCTGAATGTATTTGCTGTACATATAAAAGTTGTTTGTTTTATTTCTATTTAAAGTGCAAGCATGTTCTAGCAGTTCTATTCAGTGAAGCAATGTCTAGTTATCAGGAACTGATAGTGAGCGATAAAGAAATAGAACGACTACTTAAAACTGTTGACTGATAGTCATTTACATTTAATTGAATTATCAAAGAATTACTTAAAACAATTAAATTTATCAAAATGTACCAGGATTTGAGTTCCTTGTTGTTTGTAGTGTTTTGTTGACTTGTTGCACCCTTTAAGAAGAAGTTTAATGTGAAATTTACACGTATGTCATTATAGAAACCAGCTGTTGTAGCCAATATCAATGAGGTTAAGTGTCTGCGGAATAAAATTGGCGTTTTGTGAAGCCTGAGTACATTATTTATATATATAAATGGGACAGAGCTCTGTAAATAAATGATGAATTTAATTGCAGTAATTTCAGTATAATTAATAAAATAAAACTGTGGCATTTAAATTGTTATGTCTACTTTCTTTAGAATTTTTTGTATTAATATTTCAATAAAATGCAAAATACACCAATGTAAAGAATTACAATTAGTTGACATACTGTTTGTTATTCTATTCATTACATTTAAACAATACGGTCAATGTAGTATAATACAGTCAATGCAGTGTAATACAGTCAATGTATTGACTATCGGTTGACACGTCTGCTATCTGCTGAATGCTTATAGTCAGTAAGACTAAATAAAAAATCCATAAAATAGATTTGTGCCGGTGACACATAATGAAAGCTGATAGATTCATTGCTCATCATTCTTTCTTTAGACGGATCCTGACATTAAAAATATTAAAAAAATCATTCAATCTTGTCTCTAGCAGAAAGAATTAGAAATTTGATAACTTATATCGCATGAAACGAAGAACGAAATCACATGAAATTCTACTGTAGAATTGATTTAAAACAGTAACTATAAACGGATACTTATAACATAGTAATTATTACTAGATGCTATTTGCTAGCATAAGTCACAATGCAAATATCAAGTAACTCTAAGGGCTGTATACTTATCTATAAATAAAAATTAATTTAATTATAAAATTAGATATAGTTTAATAAAAATCAAATCTTTATACAGGCTAAGATTATTTTTTATGTTTTTGTGCTGAAACCCATAAAACAAATACAGCTAATCGCCTCAAAATCAATATCATAATAACAATTTAAAACAATATTTCTAGACTACAATATTACTACTTACAGTATAATTCCCAAAAACGGCTCCCATATACATAGCTGTAAAATATGGACTGAGCCCCCTATCACCTGACTCCTCCAACACACCCTGTAGGAACCTCAGAGGATTCTCTGAGTGGAACCTCTGTCTTCTGAACCCATCCCTCGTGTCTACGGGATAAATGTTTAAAGTTTGCAGACAGTCTCCCATGTCAACATCCTCCCAGCCACCTGATTTAGAAGTGATGCACTGATTGGAGTGATTAGTGATTCCCTCTGATACAACCCTTTCAACGGCCCGCCTGGACAGCAAGTACCCTGCTCCCCCGGAGTTGTACCCTGCTTTAATGTGGCCCATGGTGCCGAGGATGCGTGACCCCATGTATGTGGGGTGCAGTGGGTTGTGCTTGGAGAGGTAGGATAAGAGGTTCTTCCAAACGAAGTAGACGTCGTCGTCTGATTTGAGATACCAGTCGGTGTCGTTGGCAAAGTTCCTGGAGATAGAATGTCATCTTATTGGAAATAATTAAGTGAAAGATTTGCATAGAAGGTAGTAGAAAAATTAATTCTCAAATTAAAGAATTTTTCATCCCGTAATCATAAATTGTTATTAGGTAAGCTTATTTGAAAATACACCTAAAATAATTATTGGAGCATAATACCTTGTAAATATAAATCCAATGTCATACAGCTTTCAAATACAGATTGATACCTTTTGTGAAACAACTGGCTTATGATCAAAAAACTTATAAAAAACGAACACTTTGAGAAATTTTCCTTTTTTCATTCCAAAAATAAAAATCAGTTTTATTTGACATTTTAAAAATAAAGTTAGTTTTATTTGACTTTTTAATATCAATTCAGTCAGTATCTCTCAGCAAGCCTCTTGCAAAGTATTTCAAGTTTTACCTACTCAAACGAGTAAAGTAGAGCTGCCATCGTCTTTTCACTCAGATGATCTCTTCCTTCGGTGATGTTCAAAGCCACTGAGTCGTTGACCAGACTGATGTTATGAGGATGGGGAAAAGATGAGTAGAAGAACCTTCTTCTGTAACAGTGCTTGGACCAGGTCCTTCTCACAGCCAACCCTCTGGTGTACCACTTCCCTGGTGTGGTGAAGATCATGCACATCACTCGGGGGACTTGAGCAATGTTGTTAGTGGGCTTTGGTTTATTCAATACCTGTTTTGAAAGTTGGAAAAATTGATTTTTCCAGTTTTTATTCCGGTTTATCAATAAAAGTTTGTTGGAAAATGCAAGAACAATTTGAAGTGAGCTATTTAAAGAGAATCTACTAATTGTAAGCGATTCAGACGTTTGTAAGGCAGGCTTCTCTTAGTGTAATAAATTAATCAACTTGAAATGTCTACTACATGCCTATTTCATATTTTTGCAAAAGTGCCAATTGTAAGATTATTGCAGTTTTTCTTTTATATTTTTCACCTTTATAGATCCTTATTAATTAATAATTACACATTTACACAATATATGCAGCCTACAGATATTATGTAACTCACTCACTCTTGTTCTATTCGATGACTTGAAGCTGAACGCGCCGCCAAGTAAAGAATACCTCGGTCTGTCGAAGTAAGACAAAGTGATGATCAGTAGGAATACAAAGCAAATAATGATGCCCAGTACATTCGCTGAAACAATAACAACAACTTTATAATGCAACAGAAAACTTCAGGCAAATCGCTAAAGAATTTTCATTATAACATTTATATTCACTATCATGTTACAAGACCAAAGTTTAAAGTTGAGTAAAAACACGTCTGGAAAATATAGTCAATAAGCAATCGCTCCGCTATATAGTATACATATATAGGCCGACAAAATCTATGTTCGAGTGCATTTGGCCCCTAGAAAAATAAGTCTTAAAAGATTCCGTTAAATGTATGTAACAACTTTTTCCAAACATTAACAAGTAGCGATAGACGAGTAATATCAAAACAGTGCACGATGGTAGATAATTGTACTGAATCAGAATAGAAATAAAACTAACCTAATTCCATATATATATATATTGTATTACAGCGTTACAGAATGGTAAATCCTACGTGCAAAGTAATTTTTAAAAGTAAACATTTTAAAATTGAAAAACTAATACTAAGTAATAAATATATTAAAGTACTGTATACTTTATATTAGAGAAGGATATGTATTGAGATTACCTGTGCATGTTGGCTTGTTGTTCCCTTCGAGCATGTTCACGATGCATTACTAATGATGAGACATTGATACTTATTTATACTATATATAGCACAATTGCACAATTGCCTACATAGAAATTTCTCAATTATGTGTTTACTTTAGCCCTTATAATCGCTGATACTTAAGCGTCTCTTCGTTGGGGTATATGAAATTTTGATGCTGTATCAAATGTTCGTTTATTAAGATTTTTATATTGGAGAAATACATTAAGTGGGAGGGGGTATAGCCACCGTATAGCTCTCTTAGTGCCTTGCGGGTGAGAATTAATCATTGGGGTAGGGGGGGGGGGGAATGGGACCGATTACCTTCCTCGAATCATTAGCACATCATTGTAGACAAAATTCAATAAAAATTATTGATAAAATAAAATTTGATTAACACTAAAACTTAAACTCTAAATTTTAATTTGATCCACAAAGCCAAATAAATGTCCATTCGAAAAAATTAAACCTACTTCTTCTATACCATGCAATATGTAATATCTATATATCGTATTCTATGTATATTATTAATATCTAAATATGTAATATCTATATATCGTATTATATGTATATTATTAATATCTAAATATGTAATATTTATATATCATATTATATGTATATTATTAATATCTAAATATGTAATATCTATATATCATATTATACGTATATTATTAATATCTAAATCTGTAATATCTAATATCTATAGTTTTTATCTGAAGATTTTTAAGTCATATCCTGACGTGTTTGTGTTTTTTCAGATCACATATTCTAAATCAATAAACGTCTAAATTCTTTAATTAACGACTTGCTCGTGTTGTGGCAAGTCAGACATCAGCCAGGACGGATCTATATAATTTATAATATTTCTATAATATATCTAAATTAATGCAAAATATGACAGACATGAAAATGTCTGTCATATTATGTCTGTCATATCAAATGATATCAACTAATATTTACATTCAATTAATGCCTGTCAAATAATCGCATTGATTGGTAAAACATTTACTGCATTACATGCAATGCTGCATTCACTACATCCAATGCTATATTCGCTGCATTCAATACTGCATATCCAATGCTCCATTCAATATTACATTCAATGCTACATTCAATGCTACATTCAAAGCTACATTCACTACATTCAATGCTATATGAAACCTACATTCAAATTCAGTGGCGTGAATATTTTATCCAGCATTTTTAACCCTCCCCCCCCCCACCCCCGTTTCTTTATGTGACGATATTTTTATTTGTCTAGTAATTTATATCTAAATATAACAACAAAGAAACTTTGTTCGTTTGCATCTAAATAAACAAAAACGAAACTGTTAAAAAAATCTCACAGTTTTTCTTATTCTTAGTTGGGCCCCTCCTCCCCCCCCCCCCGCCCTGCCGGCCCCCTTGCACGGTTCTGCCTGCTATAAAGCGCTATATATTTATAGGCTAATAATTAATTCACTATAATGACAGAATTATTCAGTCACCACTGAATCAGATCAATGAATATCAGTGCTATGTAAATTGGGAGTAGGAAAGTATGCTTTCAAAGAGGGAAGGGGAGTTATAAAAAATTCTATATTTTATCGATTTCGATTGCTTACTTAACCCGTATTATAATGACTTTTTAAAATCTAATTTTATTTATTTTTTAAACGGCGAAAGAGATGTGAAATCTGACGATTAATGCAATATTTTTATTTTTTAAAGGGGCGCTCAGAAAGAGTTATCCAAAGGGACTGCGACCGAAAGTGAATATATTTATTGAACAAGAAAAATCAATTAAAGAGAAAATACAGACTGAGACGATAAATCATTTTATTAAAGGATAGAGAGATTGAAAGCTAAATTAGAAACGAGAAAAATATAAACCTACGATTAATAAGCCGATTTTGTCTGGTAACATTTGCAATTTTAATTGAATACAAAAATTAGATATGATCTTGGCATAAATAACAATTATTTATAAACAACATATGATTTTTTTATATAAACAACATAGTCTGTGATTAAATTATGCAACAGGCTTATTGAAATACAGTGTATTGACTTTGATAATGCTACCAGAGTTTCATTTAAATTTATAATTGGACTGATGAATACATAGTCAAATTTGTTAAAACACATTTTTAAAAACACGATATTGTGATACTTGTCATTATATGTCACTGATGTCATTCTATGTCACTGATGTCATTATATGTCACTGATGTCATTATATGTCACTGATGATGAATCTTTAAGTAATTAACTAAAACCAAGAACAAACAATACACAACAATAAAAGAAGTATAATTATTAAAAGTTACTACAAATTCTAAACGCAGCAAAACACGATTTTATTTCTTAACTTAACACTAGCACAAAATGTTAATTCCTCTCGTTAAAGGGTGCAACGAGTACAGTATGCTGAATCTAACACGCTTTCAACATTTTACACTCCATAGAATTAGATCAAAAAAAAGCCTACATGATCAGTTTTGTATTTAATACCAAGCTCATTACATAAAATAATACACAAATTAAAATTACATTGCATTTTCAAACAGCAAATAATAATTAATGTTCAGTTATTAATTAAGAAATAGCTGAATCAAAATAACCTCGACTCAAGTCTTCAATATTCATCACAAAACGGGCATGACAATTGCCTACAGTTTAGCAAATCTTTAAATATAAAAATTTGAACCATCTACAAAACATTATTTTATGAAAAGATTTAATTCAATATTAAAAATATTGTTTAAAAGATTAGGACTGTAAAAATTGAATAAAATTTAGTTTTTAATTTTAAGTCAATTAAAATTTCAACAAAATGTGATGCAGATATAGATAGATAAATAAAAAGATAAATAGATATAGTTTGCGAGGCACTGTTAGCCGCCGAGAATATTTTATAAAAATATTCCCTGCGTTGCCCGGGGGTGACCACGTGAGGTCGTGCCTCTCCACCCCCCCTCCCCCACCTAAACATAACAACAAAAAAAGAAGAGAAGATGGTTGGTCCATTTCTCGACCAACCATCTTCTCTTCATCTGTCCATCGTCTCTGCAGCTGTCCATCGTCTCTGTAGCTGTCCATCTTCCAAGAGCTGTCCATCTTGCTGTTCATCTTGCCAGAGCTGTCCATCCTGAGATCCTTAGTCTTCTTCCATCCAGGCCTCCTGCAACTCAGAAACTTAAAAATTATTAGAAATAATCTCAATGCATTAAACTTAAAGAGTGCAGCAAGACAAGTAAATAAAATTAAAATATATAATAAAATACGGCAGTAATATTTGTGCGATTGTTTGTGTTGGCCAACTACATACAACAGACAAACAATTTGTTCACATTGTTTATTCACTTATTTGTTCAATTTGCCATTGTTATGTTTACTCCAAGCAACTAAAAGTTTCCCCCAACTTCGGGAACCTACAATAAACAAAAAACTTACAAAATTGAAATTAGGATCATCTACTATAATACGCCAGCAGTATTATTAGAAGTGAATTATATTTGCGTTAGTGAACGTCTAGAGAACATTTACTGAACAACTAATTAGTGGGGGATTCAAGCAATACATTAAGGGAAGGATTTTCAGATTGTCACCACCAAACTACCAACTGCTTTACCTAAATTTCTTTCAAAGAAATATGAAGTCGTTACTTCATATTTACTTCCAGGCTCCATCTCAGTGGTGGATCCATTTGGGGGCTTCATCGCCATTGGGGGGCCCCGATCGCTCCATCGAGAAGGAAAAATGTGAAGTACGAGTTAACTCGTACGTGGCGGTCAATGTCTTATCTAAAGAGATTTGTTTACTTTTCTCACATTTCACTTAATATCGCTTTTTATTTTATTGCTCGTAAATATTCCTTTAAACTTAATTACTTATTTATTTTCTGATAAAATTTTTCTTTATATGCGATAAGGAAACGTATTGTATTCATTTGTATTTATATAATAGCTGATGAAATATTATAAATAAATAATGATATTATTAATTAATAATTTATATTATATCAGATATACGAATGGTACCCCGACAAAACGGCCCCTAATGCATTAACCCGACGAAATGTCCCCGTCAATTCAGTCAATAACCTTAACCCTAACTCTAAACTTAATTCAAACCCTATTCAAACCCTTGCCTCAATCTTAATCCTAACCCGTATACTAACCCCAACCCTAATCCTAAGAATTAAGTCGGGGCCAATTTGTCGGGGCCGTGTTAACGGGTCACGAATGCTATAGAAATGATTTAGATTATAAAATATCGCATCATGTCCATAATCACGATACAAATCGGTCAGTGCGGAAATCAAATGGGTGGACAGTTATTCTCCACCCTCGTGGACGACTGCTCGCGTAAAACTAATGACAAAGATTCCACGGACCATGCGGAGACTTGTATGGAGAGATTCTTTTCCTTGGACGAGACGGGGGGGAAGGGACGATGGACGGCGAGGGCCGTGCTCGTCGACACGGAGCAGAAGGTCATCGCTCAGACTCTGTCTGATGCTAAACGATCCGGTTATTTTTTATAAAAATCTTATTTATATAAATATCGCCATTATACGACTAGTTTAGTTCAAATCGAGTGAAAATGAGTGTAGACTGATTTCTAATCTTAAATTCTAATTAGATTTAAATCCTAAACCGTATTGAGAATCTAGCCCTTTACTCTATTAAGTCATTAATATTAAACCCAAATCTAAACTCTATTTTGTCTATTTTGATTTAAAGTTCATTTAAAACTAGTATATAAAAAAAATAGTTTTGTACCGAATTTGTCTCACATTATTTATTCGTATAGAAATTGTATATTGTCAAAAACTTGTTTTAATTCTAGCTTTAGATATAAACGTTAAACCTTCCATTTAAGCTTAATATTTAAATATTAGGTAAATGGTGTTACCCCGGTGAGGCCCCTATGCAGCTGAGGAGGGGGTCGGGTAACAACTGGGCCCTGGGTCACTGCGGACACGGCCCCAGTATCAGGGAGAGGGTGATGGACTCGGTGCGGAGGCAGGCTGAGGGGTGTGACAGGGTGGGGGGGTTCGTTAATATGATGAGTTTAGCGGGGGGCACAGGGTCCGGGGTCGGGGCATACATCACTGAGTGTGTGAGGGATGAGTTCCCCCACTCATTTATTGTCAATCAGGTGATGGTAATGATTATAATTTTAGTGCAAGTTGTTTGTATTTACTTGCAGTAAAATGTTAATTTTTACTTATAGTTGAAACGTAACATAACGAAAGGAAAGTTATTTTGTCTCCGTTTTGTACAAGAGTTAGTAAGAGTTATGAAGCGTTATTTTCTTGTATCAATCTTAACGAGTAGTTCTATATATAAGTGCAATAACTCTTTCTGTACAATATAATATGTAGTACAATAGAGTCTTAACTTACAGTTTTATATTTGATTGCAATTAACTCATAACTTTCACTTTTTCTATCTAATAAATCTATCAGATAATAAATAAGTTATTAGTTATTATTAATAAGTTATCATCACAAATCAATGACTTTATAAATATAACGTCACAGGTTGTCTGGCCTTATGCATCCGGTGAAGTCGCTGTACAAAGTTATAACGCTGTCCTATCTCTCGCACACATCTATCAGTCCTCTGACGCTATCATAGCGCTAGAGAACGATGTCTTACATAGAATCTGCGCGCAACTCTTTGCTATTCCTAAAGTATCGTTTAAAGACATCAATCGCGTGATAGCGCTAAAACTTGCAGCGATATTGGCGCCAGCGTTTGGGGAAGGGGGTGATTGTTTTATTAAGAATCCATTGGGTGAGTGACTTGTTTAGAATTAAGAGTAGAGTTAGAAGATAATTGTTATAACATTGCTTGTGTATAAATAATATAAGCTTAAATCTTGTAAAAAAGTGTCTTACTGAAGGGTGCAACAAGTGTCAACCTATATTCTCTATTGTATTATTATAATTAATTATTAATTAATATTATTGTATAAAGGAGATATGTTACAGCACTTGGTGCCTAACCCCGAGTACAAGATGTTATCTTTAAGAAGTATACCTCTGACATCAGATAGATCTCTAAAGTTTACATCTTATCAATGGCCTGGCTTACTTAAACATCTCAGACAGATGTTGATTGCTGACGCAAGCATGGAAGAAGGTGATTAATGCGCCTTGTCTTATCATCTAATTGTATTTATTGATTGTATAAAGTAGGAATTAAAATGTTTTTATTATCGTTAAAGTACCATACTCAGTAAGCATTAATTTCATTTAATGAGATTCGAAAAGATAGCGGGGTTTTAACTTCAACTTTAATCAATAAATCTAAATTAGCATTGATCACTTGTTTGATTTGATTAATTGATTGATTCATTATTTGTTTTTATACGAGTAATTTTATTTTTTAATTATAATTATTAGACCGATTTATTAAATCATCAGAATCAATAATATATATATATATATATTTTATTTTGATTCAGTGAATAATAAATGATTAAAGACTCATTTAAATGACTGATCACAATGATTGATTAAATAATTGATTGCTACCAGGTATAAACTGGCAAATCAAACCGACCGACTCTGATCTCAACCGATCCATATCCAACCTCCTCTACCTGCGTGGCCCCCACCCCGCCACCCATGACTTATCCCAATTCAACCACCCGTCCATCTACACATCGTCTCACCACCCAACCTTTACCGCCTGGTCTAACCACAGATCTTTGTTACAGTACGACAAGTTTGCGTCGTTGTTAAGTAACGACAGAGCGGCAGTGAGATGCATGGATGCGACATTGCAACGAGCTTGGCAAATGTATGCGGCGCATGCGTACTTGCATCAGTATGCGATGCATGGATTGGATGAATGCGTCTTTATGGATTCATTCGCAACATTAGAACAAGTGCTGAGTAGTTATAGGAAACTGTAGAGTGAAGGTTTTAGTCTTGTGTGGAGGGTAATATTTCATTGACTTGCTGCACCCTTTAGGATGGTAGTCAATGTTAATGAATGATAATCTGAACGTTAAGCTTGCTGCACCCTTTAACGGGATGTTAATTTGAGAACGAAATAATATAATGTCTTCATTAAAGCTGTAATTTGATATCCAGTATAACTGTAATATAGTTATTTTGTAATAATTATGAATTTTAATTGTAATTATTAATTGATTACCAGTAATTGTAGTAAATTTGATTTTATTTAATAAATAACCACTTGACCAAACTTCTACTCTAGTTGATGTCGTCAAAGTTTGTTTATAATAAAAATTACTTTTTAACGTTTAAATGCTAATGGCTGCAGCCTAAATTAAATAATAATATTATACAAATGAAAAATCACAAAATACAAAAGAAGTTTATTTATTCAACTACAAATCTGTACAATTAACGAAACAAACGACAAACCGTTTAAATATAAACGGATCCCGACTCAAATCTGTATACCTTTTTAAAAAATCTGACAACCTTTTTTAACTTGGCAATTTGCGTTTATAAAACGTTTTAATTTTACTTTCAATCAAAACTCAAAACCTACTAACCTTTTTTCAACTTCATCTAAAAATCTTATAAAAATTAAAACGGGTGGATACCCCCTATTATTTTTACAATTTTTAAGGGGGGGCACACTCCCTGGATCAGATATTAAACTGTTCTTAACTGACCGCAACTTAGAAATTGTTAATAAATCATATTTTGTCATTGAATCAGAGTTTTAATAACGGTTCAAATTAACTAGTAATCCAAGTGATGACAAAATAATAATTACACATAGACCTGAAAGAAATAAATAATATCATTTATTATATTATTATTTATAATTTATTTATATTATATAGTGTTCATGTAGAATGTATATATAAAGACCCATTTATTTATATTAGCTTTATAATGTATTTTTATGTCTTATTATATTTATATCATTTAATGTATTTATCAGTTAAAGAGATAATAAAAATCAATATTTAATAGAATATTTAATAATGAATTATTTAATATTTATTATAACAAAAAATATTAATAATATTTTTATTATTAATTTTTGTGATAATATTAAGATCTTTCAAGAAAGGGAAACTTGTTACTTACTCTTGTACTTTATAGACTGCGTACATTTTTTACAACTTTACAACTAATCCTGTAAAAAATAAAAATCATACATAAATGTCTATACAGTAACAAAATCAAAAAATGAATTTTGACAAATGCAGTTAAAATTAGGGTTAGCTATTTATCTATAATGAATTTTAACCAAGGGGGCAGGATTTGTTAAAACAAGACCTTGCTATACACGCTTTTATCAAACGGTTAAAAGTTGATAAGTTTAATTTGAAGTTAATTCTAGAGTTAAATATAACCTCAGTTAACTAGAGTTAAATGTGATTCTATAATTAACTGTTACCACTCATTTAGAGAGAAAAAAGCTTGTATAAATAAACTGTTTACACTGTGTCCGGACAATTCATAACCGGACAATTGAGGGAAGCTCTAGGAGCTCCCTCCTTCTAGCAATTAACTGTTTTAGCAATTTTTATCAGTGGTTCAGTAATTATTTCAGTGGTGGCAGGTGGCATGTTAGCCTGTTAGTTGAATTATCTGCTTATATACGAATATTTATATCTTCATAAAGATTAAGACACTTAACAATGTTATACTTAATGTCTTTTTATTCCATTTATATATCATGTTATTTGACTATGTTTTCATAACCTTTTTGAGAATGAATTTGCTGTAAAAGTTTATACTAAAATTGTTGAAACTGTTTGCTCTTTTCTACATAAACGGATATCATATCTGTATGCTGAAAGTAAGAGGTATAAATGAATTTATTAATGTATGTATTTCAATGTATTATAAAAAAATATTAAAAAATGAAAAAAAATTGAAAAAAAATAAATAAAATGGAAAAAACTTAACTCCAGCCCATATGAAAAAGGAGGAGGGAGTTCTTGGGTGGGTGTATTCCGGTTATTAATCGTCTGTTATGAATCGTCCGGTTATGAATGGTCCCGGTTATGAATCGTCCCGGTTATGAATCGTCCGGGTATGAATCGTCCGGGTATGAATCGTCCGGTATGAATCGTCCGGTTATGAATCGTCCTAAAATCGTTTACACTTCCAGTACCTGCTGTTCTTGAAGCAATGTATTTGGGCTTAGTCTATTTACTATCTCTTCTATTGTATCTCTCCTGCACACACAATATAACAATAATTATATATAATATTATATTATAATCCGCTATATAATAATTCTCTTATGGTTTGTATGTCTCCGATATAACGCTGACGTCATGAGAAAAAATGATAAACTATTGATAACCTGTCAAAAAGTTTATAAGTAGGCTCATGAAAGAATTAAACTTACAATCGCATGACGTCATATAAATTGTTATATTTTTTCTCCCTCTCCCCTGCCACCCTCCCCATCCGTCATTTTGACGGGTTACAACTAGTTATATATCATTATTATATATAACTAGTTGTAACCCGTCATTTTGACGGGTTACAACTAGTTATATATAATAATGATATATAATATATAATAACGAAAAAGACGCTTATATATATATATATATATATGGACTGATTTGTAATATTAATCATACATGGACACTGATGCAACAGCGTAATCTAATAGGCAAGATGACAGCCAATTAAATAACAGGGATAGCTTTATGCTCTGGCAGAATTTATTCTGGGTTTTGTACGTTTAAAATCCAGTGTTCAACTGTCTTCATGAAACTGGCCGTTAGAATGTTAATTAAGACTTTATATATACATATATATTAATTATTTAAAGTTTAACATCCGGATTACCGTATTATACAATGTCTCAGATTTAGTTATCAATTTAAACGTCTTACTAATGGGTGCAACAAGTTAGTGAAATAATTTATATATATATAATATAAACATTAAACAGTCATATAAGACTCTATAATGTAATATAAAAAACCAAGTATAATAAGACTTTATAGGACTGAAAGTTTAAAAAACTAAAGAGTCACAAACTTTGCACAAATGCCCCCCCCTGGGGGTAAACCTTCAATATCTTCCACTGTCATCAGATGCATTATATACTGCATTGAGATTGACTCAGCCGGCTGGGTACTTATGATACCTACGCATCAAATTATCATTATCATATTTTCGGCTAACAATATAAAATACACACTATATAAAGCAAATATTCACAAATATATAACTCTTTCATGTTTATTAAAAGCTAAAACGAATCAAATATTCCTAAAATTTGGAACAATACAAAAGAAATACTTAAATTAATCAATAATAAAGCCTACAATAAATTAGAATTAATGTTCATTCAAGAACTTGAAGCTCAATTAATGATAAAAATCTATCAGCTGATTCAACAGAGGGCATACATAAACAAATTCATATATAACCAACCCTAAACTTAACCCTAAATATAACCCTTACTCCAAATACTTATGCCTTAACCCTTATCCTATTAATTATAAATTAAAACTTTTTAATGCCTATAAATTTTACGATAATGAGAGTTGCACAAACTTTTAATTTTAGCTTCGAGTCTTTTGTTGAGTTCATTTTCTTGTTTCTGAGCGCTTTCACTGACACCAGGCGCTCCACTGAAGGCAACTATTATTATACTCATATTGTCTCGACTGCCCTGTGTACAACAATAACCAGTATAATAATAATATGTTCCCATGTTCCGTCTTTCCATTTATTGTTAAAGAAGAATATTCCGCCTTTCCGTCTATTGTAGACATTGGCTCAGATGAGTTTATCTCAGTTTTTGTTCTTTAAGCCTTTGACAGGGGGATACTAGACCCAATTAAATAAATACACTATAAATAAATGCGTTATTAATTTCTTTTACGATAAATAAAAACAAATTAAAAAATAATCCAGTAAACAAACAAGTAAAGAAACAAACAAATAAATAACCAAGTAAACAAGCAAGTAAAGAAACAAACAAACAAATAACCAAGTAAACAAACAAACAACGAGATAAACAAACAAATAAACAAAAGACCTTAGCAAGACAAGTATCAATGACCCAGCTACAAATGACTTTCAGATCGTCCGTCAATCCCATCCTGTTCCTCACAAAATCACACAACTCTTCATTCGTCATCACATCCCACACCCCGTCACACGCAAGAACAAGGAACTCTTCCCCCCCTCCCCTCCTCTCTATCGTCACCTCAGGCTCCGGGCTAACAAGCTGCTCACACGCCCCCCTCCCCGCTACATTTTTATACTCAAAATCACCCAACGCTCTCGATACAGCCAACGAGCCATTCACTCGTTGAATCATAACGCTTCCCCCGGCATTCTGTATCCTCTCTTTCTCAATAGGGTTCATCGGTTTATGGTCAACAGTCGCGACCACAACCTGACCCCCCCGACTAAGAACCGACCGAGAGTCACCGCAGTTAGCGAATATAATATTTTCCGGAGAGACGAGGGTAAAGATAACGGTGGTGCCGCTACGATCTTCCCCACTCGTTGTTTCTGGAAGGTTTCTTAGTTCATCATCGAGTTTTAAGAAACCCGTCCGCACGCCATTTCTGATATTATCGAGAGGGATTTGTTTCTGCGGGGAGGAATTGTTCGCTTTGAAATCGTCATTTTTTACGATTGCGTCAAGGAGGTGTTTGGCGCAGTAGGTTGAAACGCGACCCCCTGCGTGGCCATCAAATACGGCAAATGCTGACCAGTCCGGTAGTGAGGGGAGACCAATGATGGCAAGGTGAGCGTCCTCCATCTCTATCCGCCATCCCTGCATGCTGCTGAGACCAAAACGAAGGCCATTGCCAGCGCCTGACTCTGTGTGTTTGTCTGTTTTTGGCTTGTCAAGGAAGGCGCCCATGGTTAGAAAGGGCTCGTTACACCAGGGGGGAGGTAGGTTTTTAAAGCGGGGGAAGGGTTTATAAGTCGGTTTAGAGAGAAAGTTGATTTAAATATTCATTGTTCAAAGATAAAATGATATTAGGTGATTAGATAGAAGTCTATTAAGATATTAAACAGTGAATCACACGTATTATATAAATTTGAAGGTAATACATACAATATTGCTTGATTCGAAAATTGAATAAAACAAAAAACATAAATAGAGTGAACGATAAAGAATAAACGAATTATCAAATATCATATTATATATTACGAGAATATTTATAAACTTTACGACAACTATTTTCTTTTAAAAGCGAAAAGTTTTTGGCAACTTAATTTGAATACTTTTAATTTAAAACTCCATTATTTCCCTCCTCGCCTAACCAGTTTACAGCTAAATAAATATATTTAATTTCAATATTTTTGCGGTTATAAATTACTTTCAACGCGTACAAATGACTAGAACTCGTCAAATATAAACATTCCCTCGTCGCCCTAACCTTTCTCCTAACACGTCATTTCATAAACTAGCACCGGAAGTAGAAAAAATACAAAAAAATCAGAAAAAAATTAAACAAAATCAAGAAATAAAAATCATGGCGACGCAAGGTTACTGCGCACGCGTAGACTTTCTAAAAATATAACCATGACGTCATTTAAGGAGGGAAGTGGGAGGGGCTTAGGGGCCTCAAATCTTAATTCCAAAACTAAACACTATTATTTGAAAAGACAATTAGGACAAATATTTGAAAGTTTTCAGAATTATAGGGTTATAGATCATTGAGTCTTAACTTCTGAAATTTTGAAAAATTATAAGAAAAAATTCTGCATGATAAAAAAGTGTATCAAACAATTAATATCCTCCGCCCCCTATAATCATTCTCGGGGTGTCTCTGCCCCCCGAAACCTACTATAATAATTTATCCTCTTTCGGTTTGACTGTGATCTAATTTGAGATCAAGTGGAGATATTAAAGATAAGGGCTGCTACGTCCTTATCTTGAAACTCTGTCACCAATTGAACCTACACCACAGTTACTGTGACTAGTAGACTATTTGCTTTAGTTAGAATAAAACATAAAAAAACTAGGTTTATAGATTTATCAAGGGTTCTATAAGAAAGTCTTAACTTTAAAAAGTCACTAGTAGGTAATATAGAAAGCAAGACATATCTTATATTCTATCATATCTTATATTCCCGCACCTACGATTCATACAGGGGCAACTCTGTATACGCACGGGTGCGTTATAAGTGCATCATACATACATACATACATACATATCATAAGATAGAATATAAGATAGAAAATAACAGATTAAATCGTCTCAAAATCATCCGAGAAACTCGTCACTTTAAATATAAGTTAAAAACTCACTTTTTTCCTTATCTCTAAGGTTTCGTCCATAGTCTGTACTCAACCTGCACCTCGGAATTGTCAGAAATTTTTTTCTGACAACCCACGGTGCGTTATAAATACGGAATACGAATGCGAATAGATTATAACGGCCAAAAATATTTATTAAAAGGAGGGAGGAAGGGCATTTGATATTGGGCTCATGACCTACAAGGGGGGGGGGATTATCTTCTTAAAAATTCGAAAAGTAATAATTTACAATAATTAGTTCAGGGAGGGGGTAGGGTGGGTGGGGGGGGGGAGAAGGGGGTAAGGTACTTCTCAAAGTAAATTGTTCTAAAATCTACTTTGCACTTTAAGAATGTAACCAAGATTATCTATAATAAAATCACTCTATATGCATTAATAATCAGTAACTAAGTTATAATAATCACTTAAGGAGTCACTTAAGTGATAAGATATTCAATGCTTAAACATATAAAACGATTGAAGCTAATTATAGTCAATAAGTAGAATAAAACGTCATATTGCTAAATAATTAGGAGACACTATTAAAAACATTTATTTTACATTCGTCAGATGGCGATAATCAAAGATTAATCGTTAAGAAGCGAATCACAGAAAAAATTATTGGTGTATGGGGGGGGGGGAACAAACTTAACATTTCAAATAAATTAAGTCTTGTGTTGAAATTAGAGCGTGATCAAAAAGAGCTATTTTTCTCAGTGATAATTCATTAGGTTTAAATATCATAAAGTTGTTCTATCAATTCATGTTAAAAATAATCGTTAGATACTGGCTTGACATTCTCTAGTCTGTTTATACAAACAAATCATTTATTCAGTCTGCTGTGTCTAATGCAACCTTTTACATCTGTAGTTTATTGTCTGAAATGCATAAAAAATGCCTGTTTAGTGTTCATTAATAGATTGATGACCGATTGAGTATCAATCAATCAATCAATCAACCACTCAATCAATCAATCAATCAATCAATCAATCAATCAATCAATCAATCAATCAATCAATCGATCGATCGATCGATCAATCAAACTATCACCACAGTAAAGCAACAAAGTCCAACTGAAAAAATCTTTTATCCTTTTTAAAATAAATCTCACCAAACCATAACTAAATAATCTTTAAAATGAGAAAATCAAAAATGTAACCGCTACATTTAACCGTTAATTGTACCAGTTAATAAATGAATTAGAAAGTTAAAGTTAAAGTTAGGGTTAAAGTTAACCTGGAGCCCATTTGAACTGACTTTTAGCAGGTAATGTGGGGTGGGAAAAAGGGCATTGGGTTTTTACTGTACAACCAATACCATATCTACAAGGCTGCAAAAAACAACTTTATTTTATCATTGTTATTGAAAATAAAACTTTAATTATTAATAATAATTATTCAATGTAATTAATAAAGGCTTTTTTGGCTAACATCACATCAGCACAAAAGGTTATACTTCATGATGTGAGAATGTGAAAAGATGATGCAAGTTAAGACTTTATTGCAATGAGATAATTAAATACAAAACTATGAAAGACAAAATTTAAAAAAGTACAAAATGAACAAAAAAAGTACAGAAAGGTACAAGACTTTATTGTACTATACCTTGGGATGTATGTACTGACAGTTCATGTCTGCACAGTTAGGGTAAAACTTGCATTTCATCGACTTAACCGGTCTAACATGAGGCAATGGAACACCTACGCATCATTTAGGCTTGAGAGAAGGGTACGGTAAATAAAAAGTATAGAAAGAACAGAAAACAAGATTAATCTATTATTTTTTTTATTAAAAAGAAAATGATGTTAATGAGTTGATGTAAAAAAAGAGAATAAAATAACAATCAACAAACGAAAAGAAAAATGATGACGATAATTATGATGATAATGATGATGAGTTGATAATGAAAATGATGATAAAATGATAAACCAACCTGCGGTAGATTTAAAAGAAGCAGCATTGTTGTTATTGGGTGCGTGTTTCGTGACTAAATGAGTGAAAGGACAATTGATCTTGGTACATTTCCCGTCAAACTTACACGTAGGATGGATATAGAGACATTTGTCTCCAAACTTACACAAAGGAAAGGTTCTAAAATATAACAACATTTTAGCAAATATCAAAAGCAATTGTTAGAATAAATGACAAATAATTAAAACGAGCGATTATTTCAGTAAAAACTCATTTAAACTCAAAAGATTTAAGGTTTAGACTCAGTTTTAGCAAATATTTCATTACATCTTAACATCTTTTTTAAAGTCTGTCATCTGTACTTGCTGCAGCCTTTAGCATTGAAGTATATTTATACAGCATTGTTAAGCTAGATGATATATTTACTGATCTTGAAAAACTAAACAATTGAACTTAGATTTCAAATTAACTAAGTTCACGGCTAACTAAATTAAATAACTTAAAAATTAACTGAATTAACTCAGTTGAGAGTTAACCAAGTTATAAGTTAACCTACTTGCAAGTGACATTGGGATGATGGTAAGGACAATTGTCCCCTGTCTTACAGACAGGCCAGAACCTACAGCGTTCGAGTGACTTATGTGCCTGATTCTTTGCTTCATCTATATTCTCCGTGAACTCTGAAAAAATAATAACAACAAACAAATAAATAAATCTTATCATTTCATATATCAAGTAATGTAGAGAGAGTGCCTTTGTTTTTGATATAAACCTACATATAATTTACATATAATTTCCACCAAAAATAAAGTAATCAATACAACAATAGAGAACAAAAATTTAACGCCTGTTTAACCATCGAGGGACGATATCGCAGACGTAATATTGAGTGATTTTAGTTAATAATCAGTTATTTAAACAAACCTTTTTGTTGCGGCTGTTGCTGTATAAACTGTGGTTTAACTCTGACGACATTTCTCTGAACTTGTTTGGGACTCATAGACTCTGTAGACTGTCTCAAGTCTACGTCATCTTCTTCTATGTCTTCTAAGACATTTAAGTCATTGTCCATGACATTCAAGGCATTGTCCATGTCATTCAAGTCATTGTCTATGTCAGCATGACTTCTCTGATAGACGCTGTCTAATGTGACGACAAACTTAGGGTTAGAAACAGCAGCGGCTTTCTTCTTTAAACACAGCCTAACAGAAATATAATGAGCCTATCAATTAATGAGTCAATCATTCAATCCGTCAGTCAATCAATCAATCAATCAGTCAGTCAGTCATTCATTCAACCAATCAATTATTCATTCATTCATTCATTCAACCAATCAATCAATCATTCAGTCAATCATTCAGTCAGTCAATCAATCAATCAATCAATCTGTAAATAAAACAATGAATCACTCAATTTATTTATTCAATTTCAATCAACTATTATAAAACACATTCAAGTACTAAATATACTAAATATCATAATATGATTAAAGGGTGCAGCAAGTCCGTGACATATCCCCCACGCAGAATTCAAACCCTCCTCTCTCTGTTCCCAGTCCCCCCACCTAGCCACCCAACCAATAAGCTCCAACTCTGAACTCACTGCTTCTGCTGAATCAACATTTTTCTTAATTCCTCTGCATCATCATTATCATCATCATTATCATCATCAGTGATGGTCTCAGATTGTTGAGCCGATAAAAAACTGGCTAATCTCGGCTTCTTGACGGCTCTAGCCACTTCATCAGATATATTACAACGAACCAACCTTGTGTCTCCGTCTTATTGAGAAAAAATAAATTTATAAAAATATAAAAATAAATACCGGTGAAATAGAAGTAAATGGTTAACATTTGAAGGCTCCATTATTTTATTTGGTCAATTAATAGTAATACTGCAATTAAATATATCTAAGTCAAATTAACTATCTAAGATATATATCCATTATCTAAAACAAACTAACTATCTTACTAACCAATATAAACTAACTAACAATAGATACATATAACTATTTATCTATAAAATGCAATATCTAAAAATAAATTATATAAATTTGTCAAAAAACAAAAAGATCACCTTGATCACTGTCATCAACATCAGAAGAATCGTTTCTTTTACTTTCTAACTTCCCTCCCCCCACCCCTCCCTCCCTCACTATAATCCTCTGCCCCGCCCCTATCTTCTCATTACTACTTCCTGTCTGACTTTTATTCGACTTCTCCCCCCCCTCCGCCTTAAATTTAGTCGTTACAGTAATACGTCTCAATTCATCGCGTTGGTGTTTAACCGCTCTCCTGTCAATCAATTGAGACTCCGCCCCCTCAGCGGCCAGTGGGGGGCGTTGCGGTGCATTGTAGGCGTGGCTTGATGACTGACTATGTCGCGATTGATTGATCGTACGTCTGTGCGGTGAAGCGTCAAGTTTACTGGAATCAATTATACGCTTGAGCGATTCATCTACTAAAGAAAAATGATAAAAAATGAAATAAAGGGTGCAGCAAGTAAGATGTTAGAATAAATAGAATTAAATACTTGACATCACTCACAAGAAATCACCAAAAACTTTAAGACATTTTAAAATTTAATTAAAGTAAAAAAAAACAATTAAAAACTATATTACTAATAAAAAGCAAAACTTTTAAAATAAAATAATATAAAAGCAAACAATTCAACCAATATCATCAACCAATATCATCAACCAATATCATCAACCAATATCATCAACCAATATCATCAACCAATATCATCAACCAATATC